>JACXGJ010000083.1:0-68627 GCA_016801105.1 Esox niger | reverse complement strand
TTATTTATTCTTTTTTTCATACCGAATTAGCGGGTTGTGGAGGGGGGGTGGGTTGTTTCGGTGTTGACGGTGTGGCAGCCGCGATGGCTGCTTTGCCAGCTGGGGACGAGGCTATATCGCTGAGGCACGGTTTCAGGTGTGTACCGGTGGATGGTGTTAGAGTTGAGGTGTTGCTGGCCGTTGGCGAACAGGTAGGTGCTGAACATATTCACTCGGCGTCTAGAATGATCAAAGCGGTTGTTGTTTTTTTGAAGAAAGCAGCCTTGTTAGGTGCGTTGGTTGCTAGTGGTATTTTTGTTAGGGATGAATTGTTATTTGTTTCTCCTCTTTCTACGCCTTCGACTAGGGTTGTTGTGGCGAATTTGCCACCGTTCATTGCGGATGAGCAGATCCGAAAACAGCTGGTTCGGTTTGGTAAAATAGCTAGCGGTTTTCGCGTCCTGTCGGCTGGATTTCGGGCAGAATCAGTGAAGCATGTTGTCTCCTTTCGTGGGCAGGTGTTTATGTTTCTCAACAATGCGGATCAGCAATTTAATGTCAGTTTTAAGATCCGTCATGGGGATGGTGTGTACGCAGGTTTTGCGAGTACAGACAGTCTGCGTTGTTTTGAATGTGGTGACCTGGGGCATAAGAAGTTTGCGTGTCCGCATAGGACTCAGGGTCAGGCTGATCAACCGCCCGTGGCTGCCGGTCAGAGTGCCTAACCAGTGGTAAGGGAGGGTGACCTCCCGGTTGTGGCAGGTTGTAGCTCCGGTTTGGGGCAGCAGACCGAACAGGCTCGTGGTGCCCGGGAGAGTGTGGCTGGGTTGAGTGATGGTGTGCCGCCCACGGTGTTAGCTGGTGTTGTTGATGATACGGAGGTTGTGATTCTGGTGAAGGGGAGTGTGAGGAGATGTCCTTCTCTGACTGCTCTCGGAGTTCAGTGCTATCGGCCAGTCAGGTTGCAGGCCCTACCTACACGGTGAGGGAGCTATCTGATTTTTTGACGGATACTAAGGGCAAGAAGAAGGTAGTTCTGGTGTCCCATTTTCCTGACTCTCTGAGGTTTGTGAGGTCGGTATATTGGGGGAGTATGTCCAACAAAAACATATAGATGTCCTGTTTTTACAGGAGACCCACTCTGATGTATTAAATGAGGTGGACTGGGTGCTCTGGTGGAAGGGGGCACAGGTGCTGAGCCATGGTACGAACAGTACTGCAGGCGTGGCAGTTTTTTTCTCCCTTGGTCTGGGTGTTAATGTTACGTCGTCGAAGGAAGTGTGTGGCGGCAGGTTGTTGGTTGTTAAGGCACAGATTGAGAATGTGCTGTTTGTTTTTATAAATGTGTATGCACCTAGTACCGGGCGGGAGTGGGGTATGTTTTTTTGGAGATTACGCAAAGAGCTGGCACTGATTGATCAGGCTGAGGTGCTGGATTTAGGGGGAGATTGGAACTGCATGATTGATGTTACCAGGGATCGGAATGGTGAGGAGCCACATCCAGTCTCTGCAGGGGTACTGAATGATGTATTGATTCAGTATGACTTGGTGGATGTTTGGAGCACTCTGCATCTGACCACTAGACAGTATACCTGGGTGAAGGTAGTTGGGGGGAGGGTTAGTGCCTCTCGTCTGGATCGTATTTACATGTTTGGGCATCAGAGCAATAGGCTGGTGTCGGCCTCCATACTCCCAGTTGGGTTTTCTGACCATCATGTTACCATGGCTCTGCTCTCCTTTGCACTGGGGCTCCAGCATGTATCCTATTGGAAATTCAATGTAAAGCTCTTACAAGATGCTGCTTTTTGTTGTAGTTTTCTTTCAGCTTTTTTTCTGTCAGCAATTTACTGCCTTTTCCTCCACTGAATCTAGGAGAGTGTTGGGGAAGCTTGAACAGAATATAAGTAAGGCGGAGGCTGAGTTGCTGGGGCAAAACGGAGTGGGGCTGGTTTCAAACCTGCCGGAATTGCCTTTTTTTCAGTTGAAAGCAAAGGGGGCACTTGTAAGAACTAGGTTCTCTATGTTGAATGGGATGGATGCTCCCAGCTCCTTCTTTTTTGGCTTGGAGAAACAGAGTGGAGAAGGCAAGCGTATGCACTGTTTACGTATGGCTGATGGTCGGGTGTCTTCTGTTGTGGGGGAGATGCGGGAGCGTGCTGTGGAGTTTTATTCTGATTTATATAGGGCCGAAATGTGTGATTCTGCATGTTACCAAGAATTGCTTACGGACCTTCTCACACTGTCGCAGTCCCAGAAGGATGGCGTGGATGTTCCAATGACATCGGGGAAACTCGAGGCCGCTGTCACCCAGATGAACTCCGGCCGCGCTCCAGGATTGGATGGAATACCTATTGAATTTTATAAGGCATTCTGGGGCCTCATTGGTCAGGATTTATGTTGTGTTTTTGCATGAGTGTGTCAGGGTTGGGGAGTTGCCATTGAGCTGCCGTAGGGCAGTTTTGACTTTACTCCCGAAGAAAGGGGACTTGAGTGACCTGAGGAACTGGCGACCTGTAGCCTTGCTCTGTGCGGACTATAAGGTCCTTGCTAAGGTCCTCGCCAATCGGCTGAAATCCCTTCTGGACTCCGTTGTACATGTGGACCAAACTTACTGTGTGCCAGGACACACTATCACTAACAATCTGTTTTTGATCAGGGATATGTTGGATTTGTCATGGTGTTCAATGGTTGCTTTTGGACTGGTATCTTTGGACAAGGAAAAGGCATTTGACAGGGTGGATCATGTTTATTTGTTTGGGGTGTTGTCTGCTTTTGGGTTTGGGGCGTGTTTTTTGTCCTGGGTGAAAATGTTGTATGCTGGGGTTACTTTTCTGGTGAAGGTAGGGGGGGGGGGCTCAGTAGGCCGGTCCAGATGGGGAGGGGCATACGTCAGGGTTGTCCTCTATCTGGGCAGTTATACACCCTTGCTATTGAGCCCTTTTTGTGTCTGTTATGCAGGAGACTGCTGGGGGTGGCCTTGCCTGGTATGGGGTTGAGGGCAGGTTTAGCGGTGTCTGCTTACGCTGATGATGTCTCAGTCCTGTTGAAGGATGACCAGGGCGTCCTGGCTTTGGAGTCGTGTTTGAGGGTGTATGAGGGGGCATCATCTGCTAGGTTGAACTGGGGCAAGAGTGGGGCATTGCTGTGTGGGGCATGGGAGGACAGGGTGCTTCCTGGGCTTCCTGTAGGGTTGGAATGGGGCAATGAGGGGCTTAAGATATTAGGAGTGTATCTGGGTTTGGAGCTTTGGGTTACAAAGAACTGGAAGGGGGTAGCTCAGGCGGTGGTGTCTAGGCTGACGAAGTGGCGGCGGCTCCTCTCCCAGGTGTCGTACCGAGGACGGGTGCTGATCATTAATAACTTGGTGGTGTCCTCCCTGTGGCATCGACTTGCTGTTCTTGACCCCCCTGCCGGGCTGCTGGCGGACTTACAGGGTCAGCTGGTGGACTTATTCTGGTCTGGACATCATTGGCTGAGGGCACCAGTGTTGTTTCTACCGATCCGGGAGGGCGGACAGGGCCTGGTGGACCTTGAGAGCCGGTGGCAGCCTTTCGTCTTAAGGCTGCACAGAGGCTACTGTATCACCCAGGGGTCAGTTGGAGAGGTCCGGCTTGCACATTGCTGAAGAGGATTGGCGGTCTGGGGCTGGATCTGCAGCTCTTCCTTATAAACCTCCAGGGGCTGAAGCTGGCTGGGCTCTCTGACTTCTATTCTGCTGTTCTGAAGGCCTGGAGGTTGCTGAAGTTTATGCGTGAAGATGGAGTGACACCTGGACCTTGGGTGTGGCAGGAGCCCATTTTTGGCAGGAGCCCATAATCCACTGATCCATTTGGCTTCTGTCCTTTCTGCAACCCTGCTGGGACGGTTGATGGCAGCAGGTATCAGGACCCTGGCGGATTTGCGGCAACCTGGGGGTGAAGGCTGGAAGACCCTGCAAGAGCTGGTGCGGCAGTCTGGGATCGTGTCACATCGGCTGTTGGAGAGGTTCTTGGGTGAGGTACAGGATGCTCTGACGGAACCGGTAAGAGGAGTCTTCATTTGTGCACCAGGGGAGGGGCCACCACCGTTTCCGCCACTGCAGGTGACGGCAGAGACTGGGGACTGGCAGGGGGGTTGGGGGGAAATATTGTGTTTTGGTTCTCCGGAACTGTGGAATTTTGCTGGGGTGGGGGCAAGGTTTTGTACTCCCTCTGTGTAGATGTCAGGCAACCTTGGGAGTTGGAGAGTGTTAAGGGTCACCAATGGCAGGGGGTTCTGGACTCTGATGGCATGGCTGGGTGTAGGTGGAGGGTGCTCTATAAACTCCCAGCCCCTGAACGGTCGGGGGACCTCCAGTGGAGGGTTTTACATGGGGCCCTGGCCACCAATAGCTGGTTGACTCGAGTTGACCCTGGGATAAGGGTCGGTTGTCCTTTTTGTATAATGGCTGAGACTGTTTAACATGTGTTCTCTGTATGTGCTAGGTTGATGCCATTGATGTCATTGTTGGAATCTGTATGGGGGGGGGGTTGGGCTGTGTGTGTGCTGAGGGTGGGTGGGGATTTCTTTATGTAATGTAGATGTCTTATTAAAGAAAGATGAAAATTCAAAGATTCTCTCTCTCTCTCTGTGTGTGTGTGTGTGTGTGTGTGTGTGTGTGTGTGTGCGTGCGTGCGTGCGTGCGTGCGTGCGTGCGTGCGTGCGTGCGTGCGTGCGTGCGTGCGTGCGTGCGTGCGTGCGTGCGTGCGTGCGTGCGTGCGTGCGTGTACTACAACCCCTAGTAGAAGCAAGCCGCTCTGTCATTAAGTGTTTTGTGGAGCCACGCTTTTTGTTGATGTCTTAAATAATAGCTTTCCTGGTATTTATCCTATATTTTGAAATGGTTTGTGCCCCATACATTTTTTTACATATAAAAACGCCACTGCCCCTCAGGCAATTTGCCCCCCCAAAAAGTGGGTATTTAGCCCCAAACATGATCACAACAAACAACAGCATTGCTGTAAAAAGTATACTTTTTTTCTCTAAACAAGTGGATTACTTAGCCTAAGGCCTTCCTATTGACACACCAAAAATCTGTATTTTTTGGTATACATTTGAGTTCCTTACTCAAAACCTTCCTTTCCAACATTTTGGGGTAAGGAAAGAAAAGGCCGTAGTTAAGTTCTGTAGTTAAGGTGCATGCACATCAATGATGGCGATGATTAAATAAATGAATGTAGATGATCATAAGACGATATAATTGTCGTCGCTATCATAAAGTGAAACTGCTGCTGCTGGTCACTCAGTCAATGTCAAATATCGCAGCATAAACTATTTGGCATTGCTTTTGTAGCTAGCATAGTTCTCTTATGCAGTTGCGGCTTCGGCTTACTATTCTAACATTAGCCCTTTCTAGCCAGAGCCTTTTAATTTCAGGATCCTAATTCCGAGGGTTTTTTCTCATATTATCGCTGCTGTCACATCACATATTTTTAATCTGAAAACTGACATCAATACTAGAAAACATTAGCCACAAACTGGAATAGTTAATTAGGTCATATGCGGGGTGGGAAACTTTTTCATTGTGAGCCTAAAGTGATGGAGCAAAAACCCAATTTCTCTGTAGCAATTTTAGACCATGGTCAGAAGACTGGATCTGGAGTCTTACTTCACAGGTTTGATGTGCAAACGAAGTCAATCATTTGAGGTAAGAAATATGTAAAATAGCTTAGTACATACAATGTTTTTCTAATAGGGTCACTTGAAAGATTAATATTTTGTTAAAAAGTATGTTTTCTACTAGATTTTATTCCGCGGTTCAGGTAGCCTATTTTATAAATATTTCAACAGAGATGTGTTATGAGGCTTGGTGGTTAGGACTGTTGTAAATACATATACAATATGTTATTCGCAATTGCATGATATCCAAGATGGCAGATAGTTTATGAGTGACAACTAATTTATTTCAGAATATCTGCAGTGTAGTTCCTGTAATTATTCAAAACAATTTTAAGACATCCCACATGCACCTACAATATAGACCTACATTTGTGCACGGGCCATGTAACGGATGTGCTTAAGCAGCCTGCTGTATTTAACATATACATTAAAGCGCATAGTTGATCCGAAGACAACACTGCTCATTTATTTGGAGAAAGATGTGTAGGGCATCCTCACAACAGACTAAATGTTTTAAATTAGAGGTAACAATATAAAAACAATTATATAGGCTTAACCATGTATTTGACCGGATGAATTATAACAAAAGCATGTGAAAAGAATAAACCTTAGGCTAAATGTCGGATCCCGAGGATGATATGGATAGGAACTTCAGGGATACAGGTCGGCTTGGATAGGCTATTGGCTGCTTTTGAGATTCTATGAAGACCTCTAAGATGAAGCTTCCACAATTATTTTTTAAATTATAGTTATTCAATGGGCAAGTGTTAAGCATTGACGATGCAAGAGTTTTGATTCGGACTTCACTGTGGCCTAAATCTCTGTGATTCTCTTGCGCAAATGTGATTCACTTCTAGAGCAGTGATTCAGTGAACTGGGTGTACTGAATAGATTTGATCAAAAAGAACATATTGTTCATGATCTGCACATCACTACTTACAGCAGAAAAAGGTCAAGGTTCTGGAGTGGCCATCACAGTCTCCTGACCTTAATATTGTCGAGCCACTCTGAGGAGATCTCAAACGTGAAGTTTGTGCTAGACGACCAAAGACTTTGAATGACCTCAATGCATTTTGCCCAGAATGGACAGCTATACCTCCTGCAAGAGTTTGGGGCCTCATAGACAACTTTTACAAAAGACTGTATGCTGTTATTGATGCTAAAGGGGCGCAGTACACAGTATTAAAAACTAAGGGTATGCAGACTTTTGAACAGAGATTAGTTCTTTTTTCCCTTCTTTGTTGCCATGTTTTGTTTTATGATTGTGCCATTATGTTAAAACCCACAGTTGAATATGAATCCCATATGGAATAAAAGATGTGTTTTGCCTGCTCACTCATGTTTTGGTATACATGGTACATATATGACCAATTCTCCAAGGTTATGCAACTTTTTTAGCACAACTGTACACAGGGTTCCAACTCTTAAGTCAACTGTCAAATTCCATGACTTTTCTCTTACATTCACTGACTATAAGCTGAATTTCCATGACCTATAATTACTGAAAAAACAAGCAGCCTTTGTGCAGAGCACTGAGCAGACAAAAACCAGCCCACAGTATTTTAAATACATTAATTGGCAAGCTTTATTTACTAGTTCACAGACTTTTTCAGTACAGTAAGTTTTCACTGCTTAAACATATAGATATCAGCCATAACATTATGGTGAGGTGACAGGTGAAGTTATTAACTCTGATAATCTCGTTGTCATGGCACCTGTCAGTGGGTGGGATGTATTAGGCAGCAAGTGAACATTCTGTCCTTAAAGTTGATGTGTTAGAAGCAGGAAAAATGAGCAACTGAGCAACTTTAACAAGGGCCGAATTATGATGGCTACGTGACAGGGTCAGAGCATCTCCAAAACTGCAGCCCTTGTGATGTGTTCCCAGTCTGCAGTGGTCCATACCTATCAAAAGTGGTCCAAACCTATCAAAAGTGGTCCAAGGAAGGAAAAGCAGTTAAGTGGTAAACCAGCGACAGGGTCATTGGCGACCAAGGCTCATTGATGCACGTGGGGAGTGAAGGCTGGCCTGTGTGATCTTATCCAACGGACGAGCAACTGTAGCTCAAATTTTAAAAAAAGTTCATGCTGGTACTGTCAGGTTTTCAAGGCCTGAACTCAAACACAAACTGGACACAGGAAGTACGTAAAGAATATTGATTGATAACAGCCAACAACGACGGTGAGATACGTGTGGAGGGATTGGATTGAGGAGCAAGTTTGTGGTGCGGAGGTCCAGGGTCCTGGGTAAGTGTCTCAGGGCAGGTATGTCTGGCCAAGGTACGGAAGACAGAATCACAAGACGTACAAACAGGTGAACACAAATTGACAGGGAATAAACAAAGGACGGTATTAAGCTGGTACACAGTAAACATACTGAGGTGACTTAATGATCCAGCAGGGACAGGACCTCAGGACTCCTAAATACCACTGGTGATTTGCAGAGCTGGATCAGGTGAGTGATTGAGGAGTCGGAGCAGCTGGGCACAGGAATCACCTCAGTGCTTACGTCATGCCACCTCACTCGTTGCTCAATAGACTGGAACAGACAGCTGACCCCTGTCCGCTGCCACAAGCACCTACAATGGGCACGTGAGCATCAGGACTGGACCACGGAGCAATGGAAGAAGGTGGCCTGGTCTGAGGAATCATGTTTCCTTTTACATTTCGTGGATGGCTGTGTGCGTGTGCGGTGCTTATCTGGAGAATACGTGGCACCAGGATACACAATGGGAAGCAGGCAAGCCAGCGGAGGCAGTGTAATGCTTTGGGCAATGTTCTGCTGGGCAACCTTGGGTCCCCCCATTCACATGGGTGCTGCATTGACATGCATCAACTACAACAATCTTAGGCAGGTGGTCATAATGTTATTGCTGATCAGTGTTATGCACAGTTATGATCATCATTAAGATGATGCTCCTGTTGGCTTCATGTGTGTTGCATGCTTCTTACTGTTTGCATGGCTGTGAAATGCTCCCTCTACCGTATTTGATAGATTGGTAGTAGATTTACTAACAACTTTTAACTTCTCTGTCATTTACTTTTAACACCCAGTCTTTAAACTCGTTATGTAGATTTTCCTAGCATGTTTGCATTGGTTAGCAGGTACAGGAGACTGCATATCTTGCCTGAGGTGATAGCCAGTTGCCAAGCGGGAAGGAGATAAATGGACGCAGAAAAATAAACCCAAAATCTAACCATAACAATACGGGAAATGTGTAAAAAAAACAGATAAAGAAGAAAACTCAATACTGAAGAAGACCAAATACCGAGAGTCCTGATAAATGGCAACTACAATTTAAACATGCTACAAAATTCCCTGATATTCCATGACTGGAAATCGCTTTTTAAAATCCCATTATATTCCACAAATTCCATGACCAGTGCGAACCCTGTTGTTACGGATGCCTTCCGAGGGAGGTGCACGCAACACCCCGCTGCTTGTACACTCCCGGTGATAGCAGCAACACGTGGGGTAGTGGGTGCAAGGAAGGAAGTGAGACAACCAGACTGATGGGCTAGCCCAATGTCTTGGGTATTTAATTAAAGTTAATCACGAACCATACAATGTAACAAACAATAGGGAAAGAGGGCAGGTAACACAGACAGGAGTAGGGCAATGCCAGCGGTCTGTCAAATCAAAAACAAATACAAAGGACCCTGTACTTCCCTACACCTCTATACCTGCCAATCCAAATCTTCCCTAGCAGAACTCTGACCTCACTGCTACAATAACACTGAGTGACAGCCACTGGCATCTAACCTAGTGTATATAACTGGGTTATCTATGGGCGTATGTAAACCCCAGGGTATCTTCCTAGCCCTACACAGGGGACTAAGATGAGGGAAACCACAACACTAACACAAGCCACTCTTTCACACTCTCAAACCTAATCTAATCTAACTCTAATAATCAATGTCTATCGTTCTGTCTCACTCACTCTCACACACACCAAACGCAACGGTATGCTAAGCTAACTTTCACGCACAAACTGATGGTCTTTATAGGCCAGTGAGCCGCTCGGATTGGCTGGTGGAGGTGACGGCCACGCCCATCTCGTTGCAGCAACTCACCGTACCTGGGAAGGAAACAAAAGACAGTCAAGGACAGACAACAACACAGAGGACGTAAAACTGTGTACATTGAACTGATTACTATTTTTCCATCACAGCATTATTGGCAATATGGTGGATTTACAAAGGAGAACTGACCCTACAACACCGGCACAGTGATACAGGAGTGCACAACCTTGGGACTGAGACAAGGGTGATATTAAGCAATGTGGAAAAAAAGTTTAACTCAACCCAACTAGTTAGATTTGGAAAAATATATGGCAGGGTTGGTGACCACTCTTAGATCCTGAAGACTAAGAGATCAAGAAAAAAATATAATGTGATTAGACGTATGCACAAAATGAATTGAAAACATGTCGAGGAATGCGCAGCTGTAACTTTACACACCAGTCAGATGGTGTGTGGATGCTACTGTATGTGCACATTTGACTAAGACACATTAGACTATTGTGGGGCAATGCGTGAGATTATGCAAATCACCTGCGCCAATCACTGGGGATTGACCAATCAAGGATTTTGTGAAGGTGGTTGTTAAATGCTCTCTGCAATTTATATAACTTAAAGAAAACAGATATCGCAGTTTGGATATTGTGGATTTTTTTAGGTGACATCATGGGGATTTTGTTGGGCTTGAAGAGAATGGGGTGGTAGGGAGATTTTGTTGGGTTCCATCACATGCTGGAGTGGAGGGAAATAAAGGGGCTGATAGGGTGACGAATATTGCTACAAGGATGACAGTGAAAGAGGGCGGGGTGCCGTTGGGGCGCAGGGAGGTAATGTCATTGATACGGGCAGCTGGGATTGAACTGTGGGAGAGACAGTGGAGTGAAGGTAGCACAGGGAGACATTTCTATACCATCCTTAGGTCTTTGAGGGCAGAGGGGGGAAGTGTGGGTTGTAGGAGATAGGAAGTGGTATTGAGCAGGTTGCAGTATTGCCACACAGATTTAAACGCTACGTTGAGGATAATGGCAAAACATGACACGGGATTGTGTGATGAGTGTTTGGTGATGGAAACTGTGGAACATATATTGTTTTACAATGAAAGGTATGATGATGATAGGGACAGTTTGTTTATCAAGGTATTTGAGGCTCAGCAGATATGGTACCTGGGTGGTTTTCTCAGGGGAGGGGCAGGGAAGGAAGTGGTTATAAAGTAGTTGTTCTCTTTTCTTAGGGTGGAAGTGTATGCACCTTCAGTTGGATGCGATCTGCTAACTAAGGGGTGTGCAATATTGGGTTCAATCCAATACCAAGTAATACAGGCCAGAATCGCCGATATCGATACCAATACTGATACACTTTATTATTAGAAGCCACATATGTTCTTTCATTTAGGGTAGATCAGTGTTTCATGATTTATGAGGTGAATGCATTATCACTAGTCTAAATCTGAATACATTTTTATAAACTAAATGATTTGCAATCATTCTCAGGTGAGTGGTAAAGTTGTTTTGCGTCCCACTGTTAATTACTTAATCGCATGCATGTTAAAGTTTTGAAAAGGCAAAGTGCAATAATATATTTTTTATTATTGTAATTTGAATGTGCATATTTCAGGTTTGAGGCATTTTTTCTAGTTCCATTAAAATAAACATTTTAGATCAGTTTCAATGGGCTGAATATATTAGAATATATGAATATAGTCTGTATATAATCACTCTGCTGAAGTAACAGCTAAGGATGAACAATTGCAGTTAGTAATTAATGTAGCACGTTACATTAATGTAACATTAACCAATGCATGTTGAACATCTAATTTGACTAAAATATAAATTTCACTGGATATTATATATATATACCTGGATATTCCTTGCCTCTCTGAAGTGACTGCCAGTGAACCCTGTCTCTGTGTTGGGGATCTGTCTGAGGCATTTCCCTCCTCCCTTAAGCTCAGAGTTTATTTTCTCGTGGGTTTTCATACGTTAAAACAAATCAGTGGTGTTGCCAGACTAGCTAACAACCTTCCTACATACATTGTAGCGATTTGTAGTTCACATTTTACAGCTGTATATGTTTTCATGTACAGCTGTAAAATGTCTCCACACGATCCTCCTCTTTCATTTAGCGATGGCATTCATTCATGCAATGAATGTACTTGTATGCCTGTATCTCGGATTTGCAGTCAGCGGCGGTAGTCAGGGTGCGCGCCTGGCACTTGTATGAGTGCACAGTCACAAGCAACAGTAGAGCTGGAGAAGCACTTTTCATGACTACTGAGCGTTGTTTGCACAGTGACTGTTCTACTTTCTGATAAAATTAGTACAACCAAGAAGAAAACCTGAAACTGGTATTGATCCTATTGACGCTAAAATCGATCTTAAAAATGGGACGTGGTATCGATATTTTGGGATTGATTCGCCCACCCTTACCACAAGCCTCTGCTCGCCAGCCTTCCCTTCATTGAAATCAATTGAGCCATCGCTCCCAGGTGAATGTATGGTCAGGGCCAATTCCTTTGAAATAGTCATCGCAAAAACATGCGTTTTGGATCAGGTGCAGAGGTGCTAAGGGAGCGTGACTACCATGAGGATTTGCAATAATTCGCCGAATTCGCTCTCCCATTTCATGTGAACGTGCACTCTCGATTCTCATTGATGCGACTCGTTTCCTTGTTGAGAGGACAGTTCAGCCTTATTTATTTCACTGATGTTCGTAGCAAAAAGCTTTAATTGAATTCAGTACATCAAGGCAGCGCTCGATGACCACTTTAGGCTGGGTTTCATTAGACTTTTTAAGGCAGGTTGATCGCGTGGGAAGGCACTGTCTGTTTTTGCTTGGCTGTTTGTTTCAAGTGTTTTACAATAAACAAATCATTGGCCAAATCGGTCATATCTCACATTTCTTATTCGACTAGTGTTTTCTAAAGTGTGAGGATACTAATTCTGCCATCATTGCCCTGAAATGTTTATTTCATTTTGTAAATTGTATTTATAATGTGCTCCTATTGCAACCATAAATATAAAAACTATAAAGACCATATTCTTGCCTGCCAAACACAATTTTAAGCTAGTTTGGAGGCTGAATAATTTTGGCTAGGCCATTTTTCTGCCTGCTGAAATTATCCCCTCCCCAATCTTGGGATTGCAAAGTCTGGCACACGTCATAGTCATTTTGGTAGCTCATGCTGACCACCTGACTGTACCAAAAAAAAGTATTTGACTCTAGTCACAATTTTAAGCCAGTTGTTTTTGGAGGGGGGGCAATTTCAGCAAGGCAATTTCCAGCCTGCTGAAACTTACCTGAATTTCTATCTACTGCATAGGTGATAGAAATATTTGCCAAGGCTATATATTTTCTTTGTCAAACAAAAATGTTTTGCCTGAAAAGATTCTCTAAATGATCATTCTCTTGCAGTAGAGCCATCCCTTTCAGAGAGGGAATGTGAGAAAGATCACAATCTTTACAGGCAAGACTTTTGAGGTTGCATTTCAGGTGCCTTTTCATTCATACCTTCTTTTTTTGAACTGTAAGTATGTGGTGCAGAATAGCAGCGCTGTACATTCAATTGTTTCTCACCATGACAAATAGCATTACATTTGATTTTGAACATTGCATGTCATTATTATATTTTGGTTGGTGGCAGACTATTTTCACATTTAAGTAATGGCAAAGCTGGCTAATAAAAATGTACTCTTAATTGCTAATTTTAGAGTGCTGGATACTATAACATCCTAACAGTTTTGACCTCTACCAATCATGTAGTGAGGCAGACTAGAATACCCCATAGAAGTAATAATGTCTCTTTTCCAATGCATGGTACCGGCTGGACTCGCCTCGCCACTACCCCCTTTGGGAGCTTTTTTACTTCATGGTACCAGCTTGACTCGGCTTGCTGTTTTTGCTTTTCCACTGGCCAAAAGCTGGGATAGTAGATTTTTGATTGTTATGATAAAGATAAATCAATGAAAAATCATGCTTTGCAAACAAAGCTCAGTAGTCATGAAAACTGCTTCTCCAGGTATTTTTTAAGTATCTGCTTTGTTGAGGTTCTAAGCCAGCTGAGGCGATGCCAAATGGTGATGTGAAAATACAGAAGACTTCTGATTTGACTAAAGTGACTCAAAGCGTGCAGCAAAGCAAAACAAGCTGTCCTGCTGTTAGCTGTCCATTAGTGATGGAAAGTTGGACTCTTTTCTACTGACTCGGATCTTGTATAGTAGAAAGTTTGATTCATTCGAGTCATAAACAAACTATTGTTTTACTCCAGGATTTTTCATTGATTTATCTTTATCATTACAATAAAAAATAAAATACTGCATTATTTACTGTAGGCTTTGCATCCAATTATCTGTTACAAACATGTTTTTACAATACTACTTTCTAAATTTACTTATCTTTTTGAATGTCAAACAGCTGTTGGACAAAGTTAGCTACTGAGCTGGAGGCCAGTGGTTGGGGTAGAACGCCGCTGCCAGTCGTTCAAATGAACAAAACAACCGTTCAATTGAACGAAAAAACTAACCGAGTCAGTCGTTCACAAATCATTTTACTTAGAATCATATAGTGAGCCTTTGTCTCTCTGTGTTTATCATTACAATTAAAAATCAACTAGCACATAAATAATTTTAGACCTATCATGTGTCCAATTATCTGTTACAAACATGTGGCTATTTTTGTATATATTTTTCTTTGCAGAAGTAAAACTAACAGTATTTTCTGTGGTTAGGTAGAACTCTGCTGCCAGTCATTCAAATGAATGAAACAACCATTCAATTGAACAATTAAACAGACCGAGTCAGTCGTGCATGAGTCTTTTTACTTAGGCAAAGTCAGTGGCTCTGTGCTTGTTTTCATCTTTTTTCATGGCATCAGTAAACAACTAACTATATTAATTATTGTCTGCGTTCAATTATCAGTTATAAACATGTCTTTATGATGTTCCTGCCATATGAATGATACACTTGAAGGAGTCACTAGAAAAAGGACTTGTGAGTCCAGAGTTACTTGAACAAATCATTCGTGAACTGCACATCACTACCACAAAGACGCGCTGTTTCTGTAACCTACAAAAGGACCTTGTCTTTCCGCCTCTGGGTTTTTCTACAGGCCAACTTGTATACTTTATGCTGGTCAAAGTAGTAATGTCAATCCAAACAGAAGCAGCCTACCAAGCTTTCTTACCATTTTTGCAGTCTGCAATGTATTGAGTCCAAAGTTTCTGCTCACGCATGCTTCCTTGCTTCTGCCGGTATAAAAGCTGCCTTGTGTACATTAGGCTACTCTTGAGTCAGTCAGCTTGTTATTATGGCTGGCAATTAATAAGGCAAATCTTTTTCCTTTTAATCGAGATGGAGGGATTTTGTAGGTCGTTTTAAATGTGTTGGTGTTGGGTTAGGTGTATACGCACATGCTGGCTTTTCACCGGTATCAGGTTGTTGTTACAAGCGTAGTGATAATGTAAGACGAGTTGGAGTGTGCAAAGGGCATCTTCAATTGGTTACAGTAACTGGTCCAGCTACCTTGTAGATCTGTTTTATATGCATTTCAGTCATTATTGGTCTCTCTTTTGTAAATTGTCACCCTGATGCAGAACATTATCACTGAATAAATGTTTCATTGAGAGCAATGCTGTCATTGATTATGGGCAGCAAGCCATTTAGCTTGTAAGCAGCATTAAGCTTTCTGAATCAGGTGGCTTTGATGGCTTCAAAGCCACTTCTCAAGTCTGAGGACCACTAAACCATTCAAAAACTGAACACTTAGCACTTACCCAGACACAACCCCAAATAGATTTTTGGTCAGAGAGAACATCAGGTAGGACTGTTTATTCAAACTAGCACCACAGTGCTGTAGTAAAAGAAATGTTTTCATGCATAAGGTTTGTTCTTTAATTTTATACATAATTGAAACACAGCAAACAGACCAGCTTCTCTGTAGCAAGATCATTGCAAACCCGGAACACATACTGCACATAAGCGGAAGATCTCAGCTATTTCCTTGTTTTCCCTCTCACCAGCATTCCTTTTCTTGGTACTGCACTCGCCCCTCCCCCTGATTGGTAGAGTGGAACAACAGGATCTGGTGACGCATGCCTTATATGAGCTGTTGGTAGAATCCTATTCTCATCTGAGCATTGGTGGTTCAGTGGTAGAATTCTCGCCTGCCACGCGGGAGGCCCGGGTTCGATTCCCGGCCAATGCAGGAATCCTTTTTCTCCGTAATATTTTCTATAATAAAACTAAGCTATTACATTGACAATCTTGACATGTTTTTCCTCAGATTTATGGCGAAGAGGAGCAAAAATACAGTGTTTAAATGTTGTATTTATTATGTAGGTCTATGTAGGTATCTTGGGGAAAGTGATATTTCCTAAAAGCACTTTGTATAATGAAGTGAATGCATTTTCTTAATTTGAAACAACACAACCATGTGCTAAGTAGGATGTCAGTTCTCTGTTCTCTGTTGTTTTTGGTAAATAGTGTTGACGATACTTCCAATTCATTTGCTTTATCTCACCAGTAGAGGGTGGTGTTGCTTAACCCCAGGACAGTTTCTTGACATGTCTATTTTGTACCTTTACCAACACCACTAGATTAGTTTAGGTTAGGTTCAACATTGTCATTGAACAGTACATGTACAATACAACAAAATCCAGTTAGCATCTAAACAGAAATGCAAATAGAAGGGAGGGCAGTACATTTACAAGTATTAAGTATAATGTATGTTACAAGTGGGACGTATAGATGTGCAGTGAAGGCAAATGCAAGTAGAAATAGCAAATCTAAATGGTGAGTAAAGGCAAATTAAAGGTAGCATGTGCAACTGAAATGCAGGTTTAGCAGCAATGAGATTCCGGAGATTGACATGTGCAGTTGTGCTCATATGTTTGCATACCCTGGCAGAAATTGCGACATTTTGGCATTGATTTTGAAAATACAAATGATCATGCATTAAAGGTCATTTATTTAAGGATAGTAATCATATGAAGTCATTTTTTATCACATTGTTGTATGGCTTCATTTTAAATCATAATGATAACAGATATTCACCCAAATGGCCCTGAACAAAGTTTCAGACGCTTACATGTTTAGCCTTGTTACAGACACACAAGGTGACTAACACAGGTGAAAATTACAATTGAAGGTGAATTTCCCAGACCTGTGGCTTATTAAATTAAAATTTGTGTCTGTGTATGAATAGTCAATGAATTTGTTAGCACTCACGTAGATGCACTGAGCAGGATAGATACTGAGCCAGAAAAGAACTGTCAAAAGACCTTCGTAACAAGGTGATGGATCTTTATAAAGATGGAAGAGTATATAAATAGATATCCATAACCTAGCAAATGCCAGTCAGTTCTATTCAATCAATTATTAAAAAGTGGAAAATTCGGGAATCTTTTGATACCAAGCCAAGGTCAGGTAGACCCAAGAAAGATTTCAGCCAAAAACGTCCAGAAGAATTGTTTGGGATACAAAGAGAAAGTCACCGGTAACCACACCAGGAAAAGACGGTGTGGTTGTTTCGAGGAGCATCTATGAACTATATGTCTATGAACTGTATGGCGTTTGCCACTGGTCATGTTTACAGCGTATTAGCCAATAATGGGCTTTACCAGTATCTACTTACTTACTGGAATAGGCAAGAATTGAGAAATTGCTAGCGAGTCAGCCAAAGCTATTTCATTTCATGGCATAAGAAAAAAAAATCTTGGAAATGTCATTTCATAAGTAAATGACATTGATACAATAACTATCAATAAAGAAGACGATAACTAACATTTTCATCAAGTGAAAAGACGAGAGAATCGTGGATTGTACCAGAAAAAGTAGCAATACTGTATAAAGTAGTCTTATTGTAGCCCACAAATAAAACGAATAAATGTCCTTGCTCTCAACAACTTAGGTCTTCCACGTGAAAGGCACTGTTTTTAACCACTACGCCAAGGCATTTCACGTTCCAGCAGTCACTAGACACCCTTGTGTGCAACTGACATTTCTTATTAAATCAAGGTCAGCCTCAACCTTAATGACTTGGAGAAGATCTGCAAAGAGGAGTGGGACAAAATCCCTTCTGAGATGTGGCCAAACCTGGTGGCCAGCTACAAGAAACATTTTTGTCACCAAGAACTGGGTCAGGTTTTGCAGAGGGGTTGAATACTTATTTCAGTCATTAAAATACAAATCAAATCGTTTACATTTTTCACATCCGTTTTTCTGGAGGTTATTTTTGTTATTCTGTCTCTCATTGTTAAAATCAACCTACCATATAAATTATAGACTATTTCTTTGTCAGTGGGCAAATTTACAAAACCATTCATATGTATGTGAAGCATAAATAATGCAGAGCAACTTTAGCTTTTGTCATCATATAGTCTCCCTAATATTTTGGTCAGTCTCAGGGAAGATATGTAGGCTGAGACAAGTAATATATTGTTAATTTAAGCAGTATTTCATTGCCATTGCCAGCAACATTCATTACTATGCTTGTTTTGCGCTCTGCTGTTGGAAAGTTTATGAACTCCAAAGATTACTCTGGCACCTTTGGTGTTCTGTAATAGGTGTTGGACATCTCAGTAGAATTGTCACCAATTGTTCAGTGTAATTAAGCCTATACATTATACATTTTAATGTATAGGATAATGCAACATTTTATAGGCTGAATGCTTTATACACTGAGGCAACCATTTAAGTTGAATCCCATTATACCTTCCCTACTGAGACAACAAGGGACAAGGCCACAATAGCCGCTGAAAGCAAGGGTGCTGTAGGTGCTTCTGCTTGTGTCATCAGCACCCTCTGACCAGATTTTGAAATCTTCTTTTAGCTTTGTAATTTATCTATTTGTGTGATTTGCATTTTTGTGAGTCGTTCATACTATAGCAAGATGCCTCTGGCAATCTGAACAAATCACTTGATTGCTTGTTAAGAAATATCTTTAACTCATTCAAGACTCAAACAAAGACCAAAAGTGATTGATGGAGAAGGTAGTACTCTTTGAATACTTTTGAGTACTGTATTTTTTGTGTATTTTGACTGTTAATTAATGACAGAGTGCAAACCTCTTAATTGGTGACCGCTATAAAAGCATAAACTGGATACATATAACAGCCTAACAGAAAAATCAGAGGGGAGAATTAATTCCTGGTGTCCAATGCCCACAAGAACAAATGAAATTAAAGCTGCAAGCAGCAATACGCGGGTTTCAGCATTGAAGTTTCTACTAGCCAGATGGCAATTTCCTTTCAACTTATATCCATAGTTGCAAGCAATACGACATTTATAGAAGGTTTTATAGTGCCCCATGTGGCAAACTTGAAGTTTTATTCACACAACCCTGATCATGTGTACCAAATGTAATCTCACTGAGTGAGAAAGTACAGGTGCTGGTCACATAATAAGAATATCATCAAAAGTTGATTTATTTAAGTAATTCCATTCAAAAAGTGATGCTTGTATAATGTATACTGTCATTCCACACAGACTGACATATTTAAAGTGTTCATTCCTTTTAATTTTGATGATTATAACTGACAACTAATGAAAACTCCAAAATCAGTATCTCTGAAAATTAGAATATTGTGAAAAGTTTCAATATTGAAGGCACCTTGTGTCACACTCTAATCCGCTAATTAACTAAAAAAACCTGCAAAGGCGTTTAAATGGTCTCTCAGTCTAGTTCTGTAGGCTACAGAATCATGGGGAAGACTGCTGACTTGACAGCTGTCCAAAAGACGACCATGCACAAGGAGGGCAAGACACAAAAGGCCATTGCTAAAGAGGCCGGCTGTTCACAGAGCTCTGTGTCCAAGCACATTAATAGAGAGGCGAAGGGAAGAAAACGATGTGCTAGAAAAAAGTGTACAAGCAATAGGGTTAACCGCACCCTGGAGAGGATTGTGAAACAAAACCTATAAAAAATGTGTGGGAGATTCACAAAGAGTGGACTGCAGCTGGAGTCAGTGCTTCAAGAACCACCACGCACAGACATATGCAAGACATGGGTTACAGATCCTTGTGGATCCAATGGGTCGCATTCCTTGTGTCAAGACACTCTTGAACAAGACACAGCGTCAGAAGCATCTCGCCTGGGCTAAAGACAGAAAGGACTGGACTGCTGCTGAGTGGTCCAAAGTTATGTTCTCTGATGAAGGTAAATTTAGCATTTCCTTTGGAAATCAAGGTCCCAAAGTCTGGAGGAAGAGAGGAGAGGCACAGAATCCACGTTGCTTGAAGTCCAGTGTAAAGTTTCCACAGTCAGTGATGGTTTGGGGTGCCATGTCATCTGCTGGTGTTGGTCCACTGTGTTTTCTGAGGTCCAAGGTCAACGCAGCCGTCTACCAGGAAGGTTTATAGCAGTTCATGCTTCCTGCTGCTGACCAACTTTATGGAGATGCAGATTTCATTTTCCAACAGGACTTGGGACCTGCACACAGTGCCAAAGCTACCAGTACCTGGTTTAAGGACCATGGTATCCCTGTTCTTAATTGGCCAGCAAACTCGCCTGACCTTAACCCTATAGAAAATCGATGGGGTATTGTAAAGAGGAAGATGCGATACGCCAGACCCAACAATGCAGAATAGCTGAAGGCCACTATCAGAGCAACCTCATAACACCTGAGCAGTGCATCAGACTGAACGACTCCATGCCACACTGCATTGCTGCAGCAATTCAGGCAAAAGGGGCCCAAACTAAGTATTGAGTGTTGTACATGCTCATACATTTCATGTTCATACTTTTCAGTTGAGCAACATTTTTAAAATTACCCTTTTTGTATTGGTCTTAAGTAATATTCAAATTTTCTGAGATACTGATTTGGGGGTTTTCATTAGTTGTCAGTTATAATCATCAAAATGATAAGGAATGAACACTTGAAATATTTCAGTCTGTGTGGAATGACTGTATACATTATGCAAGTTTTACTTTTTGAATGGAATTACTGAAATAAATCAACTTTCTGATGATATTCTAATTATATGACCAGCACCTGTACAGCGGTTATTGTGTTATGGCTATTATGCCGCCACTTTTTGGCCAAACTGAATGTTCTTGCATGTTACATTGTAATGATTGTCAGGACATTTACCTCAAATTGTATTATAATAATATTTTCTGATGAATATGGATTCTTCAAAAATCTTGACACTATCAGAGCAGTACAACACCTTAAGCACCAAACAGTATAAGTAGGAAGTTGTTTGAAACTTTCAGAATGTCATAAATGTTGCTTAATTGTATGATAAATATAACTGAATGAAGGTTTGTCAGTCGCCACCAGTGCAGAACATATTAATGATTTAAACTTTTGCTTGTTGTAAGATTATGATGGGGTCAGAACAGATACATTTGAAAATGAAGATTATCTTTACTTAAGCATGCGTATTAACTTCAGTGATTGAGCAAACTATATTAGAACAATTAAATTTTTAAGATCAAATGACTATTACAGTTGGCAACAAAATAACCTCCCAGATTATTTTATTTAAAAATACCCTCCCTATTCTTATTATAAAATATGATGACTTTGGTAGGGCATAGGCATAAAGCCTACAACTCAGATATATATAAAACACCTTACACAAATATGCATTGTATCACAATAAATGTGAGCAGAACAATGAAATTATTCACCTTTTGTGCAAGCAGTCAAATATGTTTATGATATCATTATTATTTTTCTATTTATCATTGAAATCAGACCACAAACAAGCATGTGGAACTGTTCTGCCATTCCAAATATGCAAAGCAGATAATATCTATAATGATCAAAATTGTATTACATTATTTTACGGTACACGGGTTATCTAATGTTTACTTACTAGTCCTATATATTTGGACTCTGTTCTTCTGCACCAGCATTCGCATGTTGTTAGCATTCCTCCCACGTGTTCTAACGCAGCAATCCAGCACCACATTAAGTCTGATTTTCAATTGGATTGCATCAGAAGTTGTGGCCTTTGGGCCTTTACTGCCATGTGTATTTGGGTCTTCTTGTGCTTTTTTATCTCACATGAATTCCCCCCCCCCCCCCCCAAAAAAAAATGGGAGGAGTATAATAATAATAATAATAACTTGACTTTTCTTGAAGAAAATGTGGTGTGCTTGCAAGCTTTCGTATTTATGGTTTGAAATAGTGTTTACCTATTGAAAGGTTTGGAATCTGTATATTTTAAGGCTCAAGTGATACTGCTGGTCAGCTACATGTCTGTAACTGGCACAGTTCAAATAATACAGCCTAAATGTAAATTAACACTAATTGGGTAAATTAGCATACATAAAATCAAACAACTTTTCCTAATTTGAAATATGGATAGCCTAACCTGGTGAAACAAAGTTGGTTTTGTGTCTGTATCTCGAACGGTTCAAAAGATTCAGTCTAACAGTAAATTAATGGTAATTACGCTAATTAGCATATGTAAAACCAATTATAATTTCATAATTTGCAGTGGGGATAGACAAAATTTGGTTTTGGTTCTGAAGCTTGAACAGTTCAAAAGATACAGCTTGAACAGTTCAAATTGTTAATTCACTTGAATTATGCTGATTAGCATGAGTAAATCAATAAACATGTCATTATATGAAATGGGAACAATCTATTTCTTTGAATGAGAATCCGTTTGGTGCCTGTAGCTCAAGCAGTTCAGAAGATACAGCTGAATAGATATTTAATGGTAATTACACTAATTAGCATACGTTAAATCTATTACGGTTTCACTATATGAACTGGGTAAGTCTGTACTTCTGAATGAGAGTACATTTTTTGTATAGCTCAAATGGTTCAAAAGATACAGCCGAATAGTTGATTCACGCAAATTACGCAAATTAGCATATGTAAAATCAATAAACATGTCATTATATGAAATGGAAACAGTCTAAATGTGAGAATAACGATCAATTTCGTGTCTGTAGTGTTAATGGTTCAAAAGATACACCGTAGTAATTACCTAACACTAAATTACAAATAGTCATACGTAAAATCAAGTACCGTTTCATAAATTGCAGTGGATATAGCCTAAATGTGTGAAACAAAACTAGTTTCGTATCTGTAGCTCAAACGTTTAAAACGATACAGCCTAGTAGTTAATCAACACTAATTATACTAATAACCATACGCAAATTCAAATAACTTTTCCTAATTTGAAGTAGGGATAGCCTAAACTGGTGTAACAGAGTTTGTTTTGTGTCTGTAGCTCGATCGCTTCAAAAGATACAGCCTAACAGTAAATGAACTGTAATTTTGCGAATTAGCATATGTAAAATCAATTACCATTTCGTAATTTGCAGTTGGGATAGCCTGAACTTGTGAAACAAAGTTGGTTTCGTGTCTGTAGCTCAAATGGTTCAAAAGATACAGCCTATTAGTTAATCAATGCTAATTAGCATATGAAAAATGTATAGCGGTTTGATTATATGAACTGTGGATAGTAATATGTAAAATGTATAAACATTTACTAATTTGAAGTGTGGATAGCCCAAACTGGTGTAACAATGTTGGTTTCATGTTTGTAGCTCAAAGGTTTCGGCCTTATAGATAATTAACGGTAAAAACGCTACTTAGCATACATAAAATCAATAAAGGTTTAATTATATGTCCTGGTGATAGTGTTAACTTTTGAATGACCGTTAGTCTAAATACGCAAATCTGAATAGGTTAAGATACAGCCTAATAGCTAGTCAACACTAATTATGCAAATTATGCTAAGTAGCATCTTTCAAATTTATAAACATTTCATCATAAGAACTAGGCATAGGTAAACGTGTGAAACAAAGTTGGTTTCGTGTCTGTAAGCATGAGCGGTTCAAGAGTCGTTCTCAGTTGTACCCTAACGATGTAAATTAGCAATTATACATTCAATTGTTTATAAACATGTAATATAATTCTTATTTAGGATAGCCTCAAACCTTTAAAGTTGTTATCAGAAGTTGATTGACCATAAAGCATGAACATTTTGAATTGAAACCTTTATTACATTGGCTCTTACTGAAACACATGTTAATTAATGCAAGATTTGAATGTTAATAATAACAAAAGCAAATATAATATCTCCAAATCTTAATATCAGCAACTCAAGTTTGGCCAGACTTAACCCTGTCAGACTGAACAGTGAACTGCTGAAACCCTAATAATTATGAACCGGCACAAACACAATAGGGTTTCACCAGTGAACTGCTGAATCCCTAGTAGTAGAATACTGTATATGAAACAAATGATTGCTTTATTTTTGCATTCTTTAAAACACTTAAATATGAAATAAATAAAATTTTAGCGGTTCGTGGTGGCCCAACACCTTATTGAGATACGTTGTTGTTTTTAAGTTTTATGTTTTTTTATGTGTTTTTTTCTTTTCTTTTTCTTTTTCAAAAAAGTTATTGAGCAATTGACTCAAAAGCTTTTTCATGGACAGGTGTGGGCAATTCTTTTGTTATTTTTTCATCTACTAAGCATGTAAAAAGTCTGGAGTTGATACCAGATGTGGCAATTGCATTTGGAAGCTGGTGCTGTGAACCCACAACATGCGGTCAAAGGAGCTCTCAATACAAGAGAAACCGACCATTGTTAGGCTGCAAAAAAATATATATCCATCAGAGCGATAGCAGTAACAGTAGGAGTGGCCTAATCAACAGTTTGGTACATTCTGAGAGAAAAAGAAATGCACTAGTGAGACCTGCAACACAAAAAGGCCTGGATGTCCACAGAATCTCCTGATCTCAACCCAATCAAGCATGCATTTTACTTGCTGAAGAC
The DNA here is from genome assembly GCA_016801105.1 of Esox niger. Lineage (NCBI taxonomy): Eukaryota > Metazoa > Chordata > Actinopteri > Esociformes > Esocidae > Esox > Esox niger. The sequence continues at coordinate 44,248 of JACXGJ010000083.1, read as the reverse complement.
AAAACATAAGGCGGAAAGACCTAAAAACAAACAACAAACGAAGACCGCTGAAGTAGAGGCCTGGCAAACATCACAAAGGAGGAATCCCAGCCTTTGGTAATGTCCATGCAATCCCGACTTCAAGCCGTCATTGCCTGCAAAGAATTCTCGACAAGGTCTTGAAAATGAAAATGTTATATATGATTGTGTTAATTTGTGCAATTACATTTGAGCCCCTGAAATACAGGGACTGTGTATGAAAATGTTTGCCGTTCCTATACCTTTCATACAATATTTTTGTTCAACCTCTTGAAATAAAGCTGAAAGTCTGCACTTCAATTTCATCTCGGTCTTTTAATTTCAAATCCATTTTGGTGGTGTACCAAGCCAAAATTATGAGAATTGTGTCAGTATCCAAATATTTCCGGACCCAACTGTATTTATACATAATGCCTCACGATCAACTTAGTATGTGTAGAACCCTGCTGAGATGTGTCGTGCACATATAAGACTTAATGGAACAGTTGGAGCAGGTAAACACAAAGTCGGAGAAAGCATTCAACATATTGACTTGACAGAAATGAACTTAGCTGTACATTTTCTAGCTGTAAGTATGAAAATTAAAACATGTAAGTGGACAAGGGCAATGATTGGTCAACCGGATAGGATTCCTTGGATTCACGGTTACCCACTGTCAACCTTAGAGATACCATGTTCCCATGACATGCTAGCGACCAACTGACACCATCAATTAGTACCGTTGTAGCGACAACAAGAAACTTGTGCCAACGTGACTGACATTGTGGCTGCCAACTAATTTCTGTCGGCAGATAACGTCATACCAACTTTGTGACAACAGAACATTTTTTCTGGATTATGAGGTTTCTAACTTTTTCCAGACTATGTTAGCGGAGCCTGCCAAGAAGAGCGATTTATTGTAAGCCTGAAATAAACAGTGTATGGTTATATTGCTATTGTTTCTGGTGGATTTTCGAGGTATGCTACAGTGCATACGTTAAGGTAAATGTAAGAAGTGTTAGTCAGAAATGGTAAGAATTTTAAGAAATTCTTAGTAAAAAATGTTAGTCAGTTTAACTGTCTCAATATCATTCACAAATGCACAATTAACTGTTAAAACAGCCCGTGGCAAAAGAGGATTTGTGCAGGGTATGTACAAGAGGCAGTAATGACACCCGTCAAATGTACAGCTCTGTGGTGTGGTGGTTAAAGACAGCTTTCCACGTGGGCGACCTGCGATCGGACCTTGAGAGGGCAACACTTTCTATTACGGCCCGGCTAAACTTGGCTTGCCTGGTTTCTTGTTTCCGAGTATGATTCATTTTAATGGGTTGTCTGACATGATCTGAGGTTGTAGCCTTCAACTGAAAGAGAAAGACTCCTCTTTGTACTTGGTTAGGTTGAAATGTTCAATACCATCAAATGTTCTGCATCTTTTTGTCCAAACAATTGAAAAGCTAAACAAAATATTAATAGCAATCCAATATACTGAAAATAACACATTTACACACAATTCATTCTTTTAAAAAGATATGATGGAATGGGGACATTCAATGTATTTGGTCATTTATTTCTAGATGAATACATGCATTGCTGATATTTTAGATACAAAAAACGGATTGTAGCTTGATTAACATCACACGATGACTGCGATACAATTTCCTCCGATTTCTAATAATGTTGATTGGATAAATAATTAAATTACTATTAATCAGGAGCTGCTCTCCCTCCAAAAATACATTACCAGTTAATAACAGTTAATTCCCAGATAATGATTTGTCCTATTTTCTAAATCTGCCCTGCTGAAGCATCCCCAGATCATCACCGATCCTCCGCCAAATGTCACAGTGAGTGCAAGACACTGTGGCTTTGTAGGCCTCTCCAAGCATCTGTCTAACCATTAGATATCCAGCTGTTGAGCAAAGCTGAAAATTTGACTCGTCAGAGAAGATGTCCTTACTCCATTCCTATACGGTCCAATCCTTATGGTCTTTTGCAAACTTCAGCCTGGCTCTTCTTTGCTTCTCATTGATGAAGGGCTTTTTCTAGTTTTGCACGATTTCAACCCCTAGGAGCCTGTTTTGAACCGTCCTCGCCATGCACTTCACCCCAGCTACTGTTTGCCATTCTTTTTGTAGGTCACTTGCTGTCATCCTATGTTTGTTGAGTAGCATTCCAATAAGTTGATGGTCATTTCGGTCAGTGGACAGTTGTTTTCACCCTCTGCCAGTCTGTAGCTTTGTTGTCCCCAATGTCTGTTGCTTGACTTCATTCTTATGCCATCTTTGAAATTTTGACCACTGTAGTGTTGTTTTTACTTTTCCTCATTAAATTAGATTTGGTTCAGGTAATCGCCTAATCAGTACCTCATTAAGTAAAATGAGGTGTGCCTGTGTTAGAATTCAACAGACACTGGAATGGAATGGCTGCAGCACTTGACATTCAATTTTTTGCTCACCAGCCACTGTTGCTAGTGTTTTTCCAGTTACTAGCCTCCATTTTGTTGCTGGGAAAATACGTTTCGTTTGATCAAATTTGACTATGGTGTGATACAGTGTGCTACTTATTTTGTTCACTCGTTTGGTCACTGCAGGTAGTGCTCATGGGAGTTGTAGGGACTGTCATTGCAATGAGATTTCATTTGTAAAAAAAATGAAATGTGTACCTGTGTGTGTGTGTGTGTGTGTGTGTGTGTGTGTGTGTGTGTATGTATACATGTATATATGTGTGTATACATACATACATACATACATACATACATACATACATACATACATACATACATACATACATATAGGGGTTTTCCTCTATCAAAATTATGCAAATGTGGTACCCCACTCTGCCAGACACTCCTGTGAAATACTTTATATAATGTGACTACAAACTTGATAAATACAATACAATCACTCATCAGCTTTATAATAAATCACTGTCAATATTATTGTTGTCTATTGTCTATTTTTATGCTATGATCATGTTAATATAGAGTTGCAACAAATTTAACAAAGCTGTGTTCATCAAGTAATTTTTTTCCCATCATTGCCTTGATGCCACATTATTAATCTCCCTCGACTGCAGAGTCCAGAACAATTTCAGCCCATTAACATATTTAATTTATAAATAGCCTAACTAACTTTTGTCATACAACCGTGCTACATTCAATATTTCAAGAAAAGCTCTTGAAATATTTCAAGAAAAGCTCTTTGCACCCCCACGATCGAGCAACTCACGGCAAAGCGAGCGTGGACATCTGGATTTTAAAATGTCATATTTTTCATGTGAAGTTAACTCTTCTTAAGGCATTTGATTTGTAAGTACTGTCCGACATAACATTTTTAGGTGTTTCTTTGGCTGTCGATATATTTCACGTTTTGATGCTAAAATGAGTTATTATCATACTTATTCTTTTTGTGCATTATGTTAGCTAAGCTAGCCTAGGTGCTTGCTAGCGAAGCCATTCCTGTTAGCTTATGCTAGCTTTGTAGTGCCGTAAATTGCAGCTTGTCAAATTAGAATGTTCATATTGTATAGCAGTCTTCATGGAGATTTACTGTAGTTATAATATATGATATCATGCAACGTTTACGCCATTTTGTAGCATTAAGGATATTTTAGAAATGTTTCCTTAGTTTCATCATAGCCTACTGCAGCTTGCATATTTAAAAGATTTTTATGGCGATATTACAACTCTTCTTTGGTCATGGTCTCATGCAAATTTGCACAAGACCATTCAGACGTTCGCCCTGTCATTTATAGATTAACATATTACCAAACTGATGCCCACAGCGACATATTGTACATTTTGGGCATTTTTAGGTGGATGAGACCTGCCTCAGCACCTGAACAGTAGAGGGCAATATTATGTTTTCGTTTCCACCACTTAGCAGCAATTCAGATTATATTATATCTACTTAGCAAAGATGTTTGGAAGGAGGCTCGGATGCAATTCCTTTCTGCATTGATAATAGAAAGATTGGTCTAGGCTATATATTTTATTTGGCAACCGAAAATGTGTTGTCTGAAATGATTCTGTTTTTTCTTGGTTCCTGTCCACAATACCTATGCAGGAGAGCCATCTGTTCCTTCAGAGAGGGGAAGTGAGAAAGATCACAATCTTTTCAGGCAATACTTTTAAGGTTGCTTGTGCATTTTCATTCATATCTTCTTTTTTGTACTGTAAGTACATGTAGTGCAGCATAGCAACAAGTACATCCAATTGTTTCTCAATGTGACAAATAGCATTACATTTGATCATTGCATGCCATTGTTATATTTTGGTTAGTGACATATTTTGGTTAGTTTCACATTTAAGTATTTGCAAAGCTGGCTAATGTATATATACTCTTAATTGCTGAAATCTCAGAGCACTGTATACTAAAACGTCCTAACAGTCTTGACTTCTACTGATCAAGTACTGAGGCAGATGAGAACACCCAATATAATTATTTCCTCAATAAGTTGTTCTAAGCGAAGTGCTAATAAAAGACAAGTTGGAGTGTACGAAGGACATCTTGTAGATCTGTTTTGTATGCTTTTCAGTCATTATTTGTCAATGTCTCTTTTTGTACATTGTTTACATACCCTGATGTAGAACCTTATCACTGAATACCTTTTTCTTTTACGATTGAGCTTTTATCATGCATAACTGGTTCTTTAATTTTACATGTTCTTGTGATACAGCAAACAGACCAGCTTCTCTGTAGCAAAAGCATGACATACACGGAACACACACATTTCACAGAGAAGGGGAAGAACTCAGAGCTATTTCCTTGTTTTCGCTCTAGCCAGCATTCTTTTTCTCTGTACTGCTCTCGCCCCTCCCCCAGATTTGTTGAGTGAAACAGCAAGATCTGGTGACGCATGCCTTTTATGAGCTGTGTGAAGAACCATGCTTTCATCTGAGCATTGGTGGTTCAGTGGTAGAATTCTCGCCTGCCACGCGGGAGGCCCGGGTTCGATTCCCGGCCAATGCAGGAGTCTTTTTTCCCCATTCATATTTTCTATAATAAAACTAAGTTGTTACATTGACAATGTTGACATATTTTTCCTCAAATATATGGTGAAGATGGTGCAAGTTATATTGGTTATGTAGGTCTATGCAGGAAATTGGATTGCGGTCAGATCTATTCAGGTATCTCGCGGAATGTGATATTTCCTGGAAGCATTTTAAATAATGATGTGGATGCATCTGTCATTTGAAACAGTACTACCATGTGCTAAGTAGGATGTCAGTTTTCTGTATTACAGAGACACATTTATTCATCACACAACACCACACAGAAGAACAACATTTATCAATGCTGATATCAGTTGTCACTTAAAAGAATTACACAGGGGTATCTGTTCCATAAACGTATATAATAATTGTGTTGTTGACAATACTTCCAGTGCATTTGCTTTATCTCACCACTAGAGGATACTGCTCCCTAACCCCAGGACAGTTTCTTGTCATGTCTATTTTGTACCTTAACTGACCACTAGATTAGATTAAATTTAGTCATTTAACAGTACAAGTAAAATACAACAAAATGCTGTTAGCGTCTAACCAGAAATGCAAATAGAAGAGGGCAGAACATTTAAGTATTAAGTATAATGTATGTTACAAGTGGGACGTATAGATGTGCAATGAAGGCAAATGCAAGTACAAATAGCAGTTCAAAATGTGTAGTGAAGTATTAAGTATAATGTATGTTAAATGTGTCAAGTCAAAGATTATTTATCAAAAGCACCGAATAACACAGTGTCATTCTGCACAATAAAATTATTGGGACATGGCATACAGCATCTACAGAGTAGGAATTAAGAGATGCGTAATGCAAACATACAGCAATCATATACATAACAATGTAAATAGTAGCAATTTAAAAGAGAATAGTGTGGGGAATATGAACAATATAGGTAGGAATATTGAACATTATAGATATAGTAAGTATGGCAATTGTATATATCAATGTAATCTATTTTAAACAGAGTAGGATGGGTAATATGAACAATATGGTTAGTATTTAATATTATTAATATAAGTATTTAATATTAGATACAATATGAGTGTAATGTGTGTAGGATTTATAGATGTGCAATGACAGCAAATGCAAGTACCAAAACAGTTCTAAATGTGCAATGAAGGCAAATTGAAGGTACATGTGCAACTGACTTGCAGGGATAGCAACAATGATGTTCTTGAGGTAAATATGAAGATATGTAGCAACTGAAAACCTTATCAGACTTTGCAAAGTAGTGTCAGAATCAATGATAGTTTGCAAGTATCACGTAAAATGCTATTTTGAAGTGGGATGTATGGATGTGCAATGAAGGCAATTGCAAGTACAAAAGGCCATTCAACATGTGCAACCAAGGCAAATCAGAATCAAAGGCAATATCAGACTTTGCAAAGCAGTGTCAGGGTCCAGTAGTGCAAAGAGAGTAGTGCAGCAAGGTCCCTGAGAGGCAGTACTAAGCGATGTTTGGGTGAGTATGGTTAGTGTTGGGTCCAGAGTAAAGCAGGTTTACAGTAGCTGGTAGGAAACTGTTCCTGAGCCTGCTGGTGCAGGAACGAAAGGACCTGTACTGCCTCTTTGATTGTAGGGGTGCAAATGAATGTGGATGTAAAGGATCCCGATGATGCCGTGCACCCAATGCAGACACCACTTGCGCTGGAGGTCTTACGATGGCTGGGAGCTGGACACCAGTGATGTGGTTTTCACCACCCATTGCATGGCCTTTCGGTTAGCCACAGAGCATTTGCCAAACCACTTTGTGGCGCATTTATTCAGAATGCTCTCCATTGTGCAGCGGTTAAAGTTCATAAGAATCATAAGAGACAGACGGGCTTTCTTCAGCTTCCTCAAAAACTAAAGGTGCTAGCTCAGCCCTTTCAACCAGAGTTGTTGAGGGTCCAAGAGAGGTCCTCAGAGATATGGACACCCAGGAATTTGATGCTGGACACACGCTCTCTCAGTGCCATCGATGAAATCTGGTGTGTGAATGCTACCTTTAGACTTCCTGTAATCCACAATAAGCTCCTTGGTTTTCTTTGCATTGAGTGTCAGGTTGTTATCAGCGCACCATGCCACCAGGCACTTGACCTCCTCCCTGTAGGCTGACTCCTCATTGTCACTGATCAAGCCTACCAGTGTGGTGTCATCTGCAAACTTGGCGATGGTGTTGGAACTGTGTACAGGAACTCAGTAGCGGTTGAAGAGAGAGTACAGGAGCATGCTCAGAACGCAGCATTGTTAACCACAAGTTTTCAGGATCATCAGGGTGGAGGAGGAGTGGTTTTCTAACCGGACAAACTGGGGTCTGTTGGTGAGGAAGTCCAATGTCCAGTTTCAGAGAGAGGGACCGATCCCTAGGTCATGGACTTTGTTGTTCAACCTTGAGGGACGACCGTGTTGAATGCTGTGTTAAAGTCTATGAACAGCATTTTCATGTAGGTGATTTTTTTCCAGGTGGGTCAGGTTCAGATTTTAAATATGTGGAAATGGCATCCTCTATAGACCTGGTTGATCAGTAGGCAAACTGGTAGGGATCCAGTGTTGGGGGTAGGTTGGCCAGGACTAGTCTTTCAAAGCACTACATTATTGTGAGGGTGAGTGCGGCAGATTGGAAATCATTCAGGCTAGATGCTGGTGACTGCGTCAGCACTGGCACATAGGTTGTGGAGTTGGTAGACAGTGGCCTGGAGTGAAAGCTTGACTGAACAACACAGAGACAGCGGTGAGCAAGATTATTGGAATAAAATCCTGACCCATGACCACCGATCAGTCATAACATTATGACCACTGACAGGTTTTGTGAATAACACTAATAATCTCATTATCTTGGCACTTGTCAGTGGGTGGGAAATATTAGGCAGCAAGGGAACATTCTGTCCTCAAAGTTGATGTGTTAGAAGAATGGGCAAATTTTTGGATCTGAGGGATCCCTGACAAGGGCCAAATTGTGATTGCTACATGACTGGGACAGCATCTCCAACACTTCAGCCCTTGTGGGGTGTTTCCGGTTTGAAGTGGTCAGTACCTATCATAAGTGGTTCAAAACATGAACCGGCGACAGGGTCATGGGCGGCCAAGGCCCGCCAGGAGTAAAGGCTGGCCCGTGTGGTCCGATCCAACAGATGAGCTACTTTAGCTCAAATTGCCGAAAAAGTTAATGGTGGAACTGATAGAAAGGTGTCAGAACACACAGTGCATCACAGTTTGTTACGTATGGGGCTGCCTAGCTGTGAGACCAGTCGGTCCCCATGCTGACCCTGTCCACTGCCGAAAGCACCTACAATGGACCATGAGAACTGGACTATGGAGCAATGGAAGAAGGTGGCCTGGTCTGATGGATCACGTTTCCCCATCACATGGATGGCTAGGTGCGTGTGTGGTTCTTATCTGGAGAGCATGTGGCATAACACGTGGCACCAGGATACACACTGGGAAGGAGTCAAGCCAGCTGAGGCAATGTGGTGCTTTGCGAAAGGTTTTGCTGCGAAACTTTGGGTCTCGCCATTCATGTTGATGTTGCATTGACATGCACCACATACCTAAGCATTGTTGCAGACCATGTGCACTGTCATGGCAGTGGTATTCCCTGATGGCATTGGCCTCTTTCAGCAGGATATTGCGCCCTGCCACAAAGCAAAAATGGTTCGGGAATTAATTAAGTAACGCAACGACGAGTTCAATGTGTTGAATTACCCAGATCTCAGTCCAATTGAGCATCTGTGGGATGTGCTGGACAAACAAGTCCGATCCATGGAGGCCCCACCAACTTACAGGACTTGAAGGACCTGCTACTAACGCCTTGGTGCCAGATACCACAGCAAACCTTCAAAGGTCTAGTGGAGTCCATGCCTCGACTGGTCAGAGCTGTTTTGGCTGCAAAAAAGGGACTTGCACGATATTAGGCAGATGGTCATAATGTTATTGCTGATTGTTGTATATGGTTAATATACAGTGGATATAACAACTCCACACACCCCTTTTAAAATGCCAAATGTAAAAATATTAGATACATCTTTTTGTGACCTATAACATGAATTTCTTTATTGAAAAACAAGCAAATCTTGGAGTGGGGAAAATAAATAATAAATAACTCACAATAACCTGGTTGCATAAGTGTGCATACCCTTAAACGAATACTTTGTTGAAGCACCTTTTGATTTTATTACAGCACTCAGTCTTTTTGGGTTGGAATCTATTAGCATGGCACATCTTGATGTGGCAATATTTGCCCACTCTTCTTTGCAAAAGTGCTCCAAATCTGTCAGATTGCAAGGACATCTCCTGTGTACAGCCCTCTTCAGGTCACCGACGTTCAATTGGATTCAGATCTGGGCTCTGACTGGGCCATTTCAAAACGGGAAACTTCTGGTGAAGCCATGCTTTTTTGGATGTGTGCTTTGGGTTGTTGTCATGCTGAAAGGTGAACTTCCTCTTCAGCTTTCTAACGGATGCCTGAAGGTTTTGCGCCAACATTTCCTGGTATTTGGGACTGTTCTCGATTCCCTCCATCCTGACTAAGGCCCCGGTTCCAGCTGAAGACAAACAGCCACAAACCCTGATGCTGCCACCACCATGCTTCACTGTGGGTATGGTGTTCTTTGGGTGAAGTGCAGTGTTGTTTTTGCACCAAACATACCTTTTGGAATTATGCCGAAAAAGTTTGTCCTTGGTTTCATCAGACCATAACACATTTTCCCATGTACATTTGGGAGACTTGATTTTTGTTTTTGCAAATTTCAGCCAGGCTTAGATATTTTTCAGGCCACCCTAGCCCATAGCCCATTTATATGAAGAATATGGGAGATTGTTGTCACATGTAACACACAGCCAGTATTTGCCAGAAATTCCTGCCGGCTCTTTAATGATGCTGTAGGCCTCTTGGAAGCCTCCTTGACCAGTTTTTTTCTCGTCTTTTCATCAATTCTGGACGGACATCCAGTTCTTGGTAATTTCTCTGTTGTGCCATATTTTCTCCACTTGATGTTGACTGTCTTCACTGTGTGCCATGGTATTTCTAATGCTTTGAGAGTTCTTTTGTACCCTTCTCCTGACAGATAGCTTTCAACAATGAGATCCCTCTGATGCTTTGGAAGCTCTCTGCAAACCATGGCTTATGCTCTGAGATGGAACTAAGAAAATAGAAATAGGAAAATCCTACAGGAACAGCTGAACTTTATTTGTGATTACTCAGAGTCACTTTAAACGATGCCCGGTGTGCAATGACTTATATTTAACATGAGTTTGAATGTGATTGGTTAATTCTGATCACAGCAACATCCCAATGTATAAGAGTGTAGAGGTGTGCACACTTATGCAACCAGGTTTTTATTTTTATATTTCACTTTTCCCCCTCGAAGATTTCAGTTTGTTTTTCAGTTTGATTTTTCATATTTTAGGTCATCTTCAAAGTGGAAAAATTTCTGACATGATTTATCTTTGTCTCATTCTATTACATCACATAAACCTGGCATTGTAACAGGGGTGTGTAGACCTTTTATATCCACTGTAAGTGTAGGTTATTATATAGCTTATAAAAAATGCAGATAGGGGGTGTATAATGTATTCATTCAGTATGTTCACATTACAATACATGTCATGTATTACTAGTTTCACCCCCTTCTTTCAGGCAACCTTTAGGAAAGCGCGAGCAAGTGGTTTTGATCCTGAATTACTTAAATGGAAATTATTTCATAAGACATTGATATCTGTAAAACTTCCAAAATTTTCTCTGGCTTATTCTCAGAACATTTTGTTGCCAAAATAATTATTTATTATAGCTAAAATGCTGAATGTGTATGCAATATTTGCAGGGCCATTGCTCTCAGCATCATAGGAAATTTCCATTTAGAATGTCAGGAAGTTTACTTTAAAATGGCACACAAAACCATGGAGGATTTGTAGAATTTCAAGAAATGATTCTGCAATATGATTAAGATAGGGAGAGACTGAATCACAAAAAAAGAAAGTTTAATGAGAAATTGAGGTTTGGAGATAGAAGCTTTTCAGGATGCCGGCTACTGTATGGTGCTGAGTCTGTGATGATGAGTTGTTCTGTTTGACACAAAAAGGCAATTTATTATTTTGGCCAGTAACAAATATGCTTTGCTTGTGGATTTTTTCATCTACCAGTCCCCTTGGCAGGGGAGACAAACAGTTTATTTAGCAAAATACTTAAATCATTAGGTACTTCAGATTGTTGAAGCAGTTACTCCCGGTTATGTTAGTGTCTGTACACCGTGTTTTGTTAACATAAATGCACAGGCCACTTCTGGTCACCTCTGGTCTGTGCACCTCTGCGGTACAATCAGCCCTGATGATGTCTAGCCCATCTAGCCCAATTGTGTTGTCGGGTATGTTGTTGTTAAGCAACGTTTCAGTGAAAACCATGGTGCTGCAATCCATAATCCTTTTTTGTGAAATTATTCTTAGTAGTATTTTGTCAGTTTTGTTAGCCAGCGGCCGTATGTTAGCGAGGAAAAGGCGCGCTTCTCTCGCCTTTCTTTACAATCTTGACGCTGCCTCTGGGCACAACAATTTGTCATATACACTCCCAGGATGTCTTCGCCATCTCTGGTGAAAGTTGGAACTTTGTCAAAAACTCTTTCTGTGCATAGATTTCCAATATCCATGAGTTATTTTCGTCAATATAGGGTGTATGTCCTTCTGTACTGAGTGAATAAAATAAGAATTACTAAGTACATTTCTGATAATTCGCAAATATTTTGATAGACACCGAGCTGCCAACTTTGAGAGTATGGACTAGTTAAAATCTCTGACTACTCAGTCTACACCGCTAGACCACACTTATGCCACAAGTGAGAGGTGGAGAGAGTGGATGGGTAGGTTGACTAGCAAGTCATCGTAAATCAATAATAATAATGGGCAGTGACAAACCACAAGTCTGGTAAATCACAGGTATAATGTTAACTAAACATTTGTTTTAGTGAATGTTGGATTATGTAAAACTGTCTACAGAGAAGCTGATTATGTTCCTCTCTCTCCCCCGTCTCTCGCTCTGTCCTGGTACTAAATAAGTGTGATTGAGATGTGTGCACTGTGGTGTTCTCGACCGCGAAGAAAGCAGAGGGCCATTAACGCATCGACAAATGGAGTCCTCCTCTATCGTTCAAACAGCAAAGCTGTGGAATGACTCAGCAGAATGGGATTATGGAGGTACCACTGGCTATTACCTGGACCCTATTCGTCCATACCACTGTGTATTACATAAAACACACAGGGAGGCCTGTCCCTCCATTCATGGTTAAACCCTGTTGTTTTCCACTGTATTTTCTTCACCTCTATACATTGTCAAAGCAACTTTCACTCAAAATGTCATAACTACGCAGTGCACTCATTTCTTTGCTTCTGCTTTCTCCGTATGAAATCCTTGAACAAGTCTTGTCCAGTGGCCCAACAACCTATCCCCTCGGAAATATCTCTAAAGACCTCCAGTTTCTTATTTCACTCTTCAACTGATCCCTGACCATTATCTGTTGTGTTAATGGTGTAGAGGGCCGGTTGTTTTCTTCCTCAAATATCCAACAGCACCCTTCTGACACAAAAACTACTGATAGGTAGGACTTCTGCCTTCCTTTTCCAAATCACTTGTGTATAGTTCTGCTGATTTTGGAGCAGTGGGGTCAGGTTACAGTGGCAGGCTGGTAAGAATGATATACAGACATGTTTGCGCATCTGAGCATTGGTGGTTCAGTGGTAGAATTCTCGCCTGCCACGCGGGAGGCCCGGGTTCGATTCCCGGCCAATGCAGGATGTCTTTTTGTGAAACAAGGTGATTAGATTCACAATATCTCCAGTCCTTTGTCATGGAACATATGGTAAGGTCAGACTAAAAAGGCAGTCATTTGTGTGGTATATGGATTATGCAGGACTGCAGAGATCTTAGGGAAAACAATACCCTTGGAAACATGAATAATGAACATTTGAATTGAACATTACAGTAGAATAGACGAGTACTTTGCACAGGATAACATACATTCCGAACTTTACTCTTCAGCTGGTCAGATACCGTTAGAAAAGACCCTTCTGACTTCGAGATGGCTAGAGTCATCAACACTTGAACCCTCTGACAAAAACCAAAGACCTTTTGAAAACACTTGAGTGCGCTTTCTCTGACAAACTCTTCTATTGTCTTTCTGAGTTGTATTCTCTACCCTAATCATGCTTCCAGACAAGTCACTAAGTTCTCTTATGTCACATATGCACACTCCACTAATTTGCATCCACTAAAAAGGGTGCTTACAGACAGCAAGACTAACTGCCTGTCACTATCTTCGCTGTCACTGTGTTGATCAGCTCTCCCTGTTTTCATGCACATATTCAATATAGGAAGGCACAAAAGCATATGATCCCTGTGGGATTCTGGGCTCAGCTGTTAGTTTGGCTGCATCATTTACATTTCTTGGGTCCATCTCCCACAATCTCAGATAGGAGGGCAACATTGCAGTTATTACCAACAAGACACACAAGTGGATGTACAACTTGCCGCAGTTGTAAAAAAATCTCCAGTCCATCCTCTTTTGTCACTACAGAATAATTGTAAAGCATTCAAAAACATCTTTCAAAAACCTTTTTGTTTTTGACCTAGTACTCGCCTAAATGAAATTAATGACTTGACGATAGGTTAATTACATAAATCAAGTGTGTATTTGGCAATATTTGTATCAGGTGTGTGAGTGCAAGGACAAAAAGGACCAGGATTTTGAAATAGATTCATTTAAAGCTCTTCCCTTTCCTGGTACTCCTGGAAGGAAGAACTTAATTCCACTTGAAGTTAGGACCACATCGCCTGCCAGGTTTCTGAAAATATAGGACCTACCTTTTTAGTGTTCATTAAATATTTCCAAACCCACCCCATTGCCTTTTTTGAACTAATGCTTGTATTTTCCTTTATAGTAGAAAGTAGTTACTATTACTGGGTTGTGTGGTTGCTACACCTTAAGTTCAGTATAAAATTGTGTCGGCTAAATGCCTATGGGGTCTACATCATCATAAGTACAAAAACAATGAAAAACAGTCACAACCAAGTATATAGTGGGGAGAACAAGTATTTGATACACTGCTGATTTTGCAGGTTTTCCTGCTTAGTTGCCCCGGTTGTGTGTTTTGGGTCGTTGTCATGCTGGAAGTCCCAGCCACGACCCATCTTCAGTGCTCTTACTGAGGGAAGGAGGTTGTTTTCAAAGATCTCGCGATACATGGCCCCATCCATCCTCCGCCCAAACGGTGCAGTCATCCTGTCCCCTTCGCAGAAAAGCATCCCCAAAGAATGATGATTTCAACTCCATGCTTCACGGTTTGGATGGTGTCCTTGGGGTTGTACTCATCCTACTTCCTCCAAACACGGCAAATGTAATTTAGACCAAAAAGCTCTATTTTTGTCTCATCAGACCACATGACCTTGTCCCATTTCTCCTCTGGATCATCCAGATTATCATTGGCAAACTTCAGACGGGCCTGGACATGCGCTGGCTTGAGCTGGGGGACCTTGCGTGCGCTGCAGGATTTTAATCCCTGACGGCATAGTGTGTTACTAATGGTTTTCTTTGAGCCTGTGGTCCCAGCTCTCTTCAGGTCATTGACCAGGTCCTGCCGTGTAGTTCTGGGCTGAACCCTCACCTTCCTCATTATCATTGATGTCCCACAAGGTGAGATCTTGCATGGAGCCCCAGACCGAGGGAGATTGACCGCCATCTTGAACTTCTTCCATTTTCTAATAATTGCGCAAACAGTTGTTGCTTTCTCACCAAGCTGCTTGCCTACTGTCCTGTAGCCCATCCCAACCTTGTGCAGGTCTACAATTTTATCCCTACATTTTATGTCCTTACACAGCTCTCTGGTGTTGGCCATTGTGGAGAGTTAGGAGTCTGTTTGATTGAGTGTGTGGACAGGTGTCTTTTATACAGATAACACATTCAAACAGTTGCAGTTAATACAGGTAATGAGTGGAGAAGAGGAGGGCTTCTTAAAAAAAAACTAACAGGTCTATGAGAGCCGGAATTCTTACTGGTTGGTAGGTGATCACTTATGAAATGCAATAAAATGCAAATTAATTATTTAAAAATCATACAATGTGATTTTCTGGATTCCGTCTCTCACATTTGAAGTGTACCTACGGTAAAAGTTACAGACCTCTACATGCTTTGTAAGTAGGAAAACCTACAAAATCAGCAGTGTATCAAATACTTGTTCTCCCCACTATCAACTGTCTAATCATTCTACATACATAATTATTACTTGTGATACATGGAGGCCAGTAGACAGACGGTGCAACTGAAAGGGAACCATATTACACAGGATATCAACTTTGCCTGAATTTAACAGTCCTAATCATCAGTACTAATACATAGATCACTCTGTCTCTAATTATACATTAGCAGTTACATTTCATGATTTTTATGTATACAGTCCATTCATGGTTGATGTCATTAAAAAGTTCCTCAACTGGAAAGTTCAAAATGGGTTCTGTCATTGTGCTATGTATGTTTTTCCTCAAACACATTTCAGAAAATACAAAGTCTGTCTGTCTGAATTCCATAGGTTTATAAGGAAAGGATGCCTTTACTCAGCCCCTCAGCTGTTTGTTAATGTCAGTTCTGGTAGAAAACAAGCGGATAATGGGGTCAGAGTTCACTAGTGTCTCATTGACTGAGCGCTGCAGTTGAGAAAAAGCGGATGTTAAATGATCGTGGGAATGAGGGGACTGGTCTTGAGGGGACTAGGTAGAAAGGCTCCTTGAGGCCCTTCAGAATGGCGAGGACATGGCAGCGAAGTGCTACAAAGCACCGTGGTGTGAGTTGTTCTCTCCATCTCACGTCTGATTTATGACTGTCTTTAGCAGCTCTGTCTGTCTCCACTCTGTGTCTGAAATGTCATCGGAGGACTTTCCTGACTAGGCCAACAGAGCATAAAAAATACACGTTTTTAGAGTGCCCTCCCTAGTCCTTGCCCATTGGCCTGACCTCTCTGTAGCCTTCAGTCATCCTTATAAATTGGTAATATGTGTAACATTTGTAAAGAAAACATGACTGAGCAGGCATAACATGTCTTATTTCTTATGGGATTCATGTTCAAGTGTAGGTCATAACAGAATGGCACAATCATTAAACAAAACATAATTAAAAAAAATTCTGACCCCTGTTCAATTGTCTAAATTCCCTTAGTTCTGAATACTGTGTCATGCCCCGTTTAGCATCAATGACAGCGTGCAGTCTTGTAATAGTTGTCTATGAGGCCCCAAAATCTTGTGGGTGGTATCGCTGCCCATTAGTCTTGACAAAATGTCTCGAGGTCAGGCAAAGTTTTGGTCGTCTTGCATGAAGTGTACGGCCTTGAGTGGCTCAAATATATTAAGGTCAGGGGACTGATGGTCACTTTAGAACCTTGGCCTTGTGCTTGGGGTCATTGTCGTGCTGGAAAGTCCAAGAGCTTCCCATGCGCAGCTTTCATGCAGAAGAATGCAAATTATCTGCCAGTATTTTCAGATAACATGCTGCAATCATCTTGGCATGAATTTTCACAAGATTCCCTGTGATTTTAGAGCTCAAACACCCCCAAAACATTAGTGAGCCACCACCATGCTTCCCAGTGATGATGGCTTTCTGTTCACTATAGGCCTTGTTGATCCCTCCAAACATAGTGCTTATGGCTGTGACCATAAAGCAATTTTTTGGTCTTGTCACTCCAAATTACAGTGCGCCAGAAAGCTGTGAGGCGTGTCAAGGTGTTGTCGGGCATATTGTAACTGGGCTTGGTGGCATTGGCGCAGTAAAGGTTTCTTTCGGGCAACTTGACCTTGGCTCCTTGTTTTTGTCCAAGTTTTGTTGTATTGTGCTCCTTAAAACAACCACTGTCTTTTTCCAGAGCAGCTTGTATTTCTCCTGAGGTTACCTGTGGGTTTTTGTATCCCGAACAATTCGTTTTATTACACCTGTGAAGATTTCTTTAGACATCTTTCTTGGACTACCTGACCTTTTCAGGGTGTGTCAGTACTGTTTTTTTTATATCCTTCTCTATCTTTATACAGTTTCTTTACCTTGTTACGCAGGTCAAACTCATTGACTATTTATACAAAGACACTATTTGCAATTTAAAATGCCACAGGTGTTGGAAATTCACCTTTAATTGCCATAAGACTTATTTAGACCTGGGATAACATGTGGGAACAATTCATAATAAGGTAGGACAGAAATCCACCAGGCTCCATACTGCATTGGGTAAGGTTTGAATACTGTTCGAATTGGACGTTTAACCTAACTTCAGATTTGTAATATTCTTTAAAGAATCGATGTACATCTTTAATTAAGTCATGCTTAGAAAACTGACAAAGTTTTTTTGCCGGACCGCGTAAGCCGAACAGGCCAAGAAGAGGGAATGTCACTGACTGTTGTCACTGACTGACTGTGAGTACCCCTTGTTACCCCTTTTTAAATAGCATAGTGGTTAGAGATGCGAACCTGCATACTATAGTTCCCGCGTTCGTGTCTCCTCACAGGCAAAGCAAAATGTGTATAATGAATTATTCCATATGGATGAAAACTTTGCTGGCTAAATCCTTCAGTATCTACATTATAGTAAGCCTAAAATAAAACAGTCTATGGCTATATTGCAACTGTTTCTGGTGGAATTTTGCGGTACGCTTCCTTGCATGCGTTTTGGGTCAGGATAGACTAACACATTTGCTAGCTAGAACATACAGTAGTTACGTTATAGTAAGCCTCAACTAAAACTGTATACGGTTATATTGCAACTGTTTCTGGCATGGAAATGTTCATCTTCAGTCTCACTAGCAATTGCTCAATTGTTATGATTATTCCTAGGAAGTTAGTAGATACTAGTAAGCCTATTACTGACTAATAAGCTGTTAAAGCAACCAGTGGCAAATGCCATACAGTTCATAGACGCTATGGCAGAGGTAAACTTAGTAAGAAACGTTAGTCAGTTTTACACAGTGCTCAATGGTGCCTTGCGACTGCTGGACCGTGTAATGCCATGGTGCCGTGGTTAAAGACAGTGCCTCTCACGTGGAAAACGTTTGAATCTATTGAAAGCAATGACATTTATTACTTTTATTTGTGGGCCGCAATACAACTTTACGGTTTAACAGTATTGTGACTATTTCGGGTTAAGTCCATGACTCTCTCGTCTTTTCACTTAATAAAAAATGTGGTTATCGTTAACATTATTGATAGTTGTTATATCAATTTCATTCACGTATGAAAGAAAAAGGTACGTTGTTATGCCATGGAAATAAAATAATGTGCTTATGCAATGAAATTAAATAGCTTTGGCAGACTCGCTAGCAATATTATTATTATTAGCAATAATATTACTGGCTAATACGCTGTAAAAACGGGCAGTGGCAAAAGCCATACAGTTCATCGCATCTTGTGGTGGAGGTAAACTAAGTAAGAAATGTAATCAGTTTAACTGTATCAATATCATTGACGAATGGCCAGTTAGCTGTTAAAACAGTCCTCTCTGGTCGTGGGGCTGCTGTCCTCTCTGGTCATAGGGCTACGATCCTCTCTGGTCGTGGGGCACTGTCTTCTGGTCATGGTGCGCTGTTCTCTGGTTGGGAGGTGCTGTCCTCTATGGTCTTGGATTGTTGTGTTGCGGTGTTGTCTGCTGAGTTTACTGTAGTTAGACACAGACTGGCTCAACCATAAAAGGCAATATCAGACAAATTAAATGCACTTCAGTTTACCTGTCTTTTACCCAACGCAAGCGATTTTCAATTCTCATCTGACAGACGTATTATTAAGCTCTTACTGGCAAAGTAGTGCTATGAAGGATCCCAGAGACAGACACATCCAGTCAAAAGGAAGCAAGAGAAACAAAAGGAGAGAAATAGAGACAGAGATGTGGACACGCATGCTGATAATGGCCTCCACATTCTTGCCAGTTGTCATGGCGACACTGCTCTGCCTCCTCAGCCTTGCTGCGTGCTGTAGGGTGTGTGTGTGTGTGTGTGTGTGTGTGTGTCAGGGTGAGAGGAAGTGCTTGGCCACACGAGAGATGCTGTGTTTGCATTCAGTGGTCTGCTAGTTGGAATGTTAAATTGAGAAACGTTGTTCTGGTCTTTGATGGCAGAGACAAATGTTGGTCTTAATAAAGAAGTCACATCTTTCACCATCCTCTCAAAGCTGATCCAGAGACAGAGAAGGAGTGTGAGGGGAAGGAAGTGAATGAAAGGCAGATGATCGCGAAGGAGCAGAGGAGGGAGGCAGATGTAGCTGTGGCTGAAAGGAAATCCTGGCATTAAATCTAGTTGGCCTCCACCTCTCTTCCTGTCTTAGCCATGGATCAGTTAGGGAAGTCTATATGTATATTCTTTTTCACATTCACCTTTAGAAGAATAGTGTGTATGTGTGTGTTTATATACAAGAACATAAATTGTGCTTGGGACCTGGTTGTTGGTTAACAAATTTAGGAAATGCTGACGATCCAATGTTCCCAGAGGAAACTCAGGGACTTATTAAAACATCATGGACATGTTAACACAGAAAACATATTGAAACTGAAACATCAGGGAGTCATTACTCCACACACAAATAGTACCACAGGCGATGCACTTTCCCCATGTTTCTTCACAGAGCAACGTCCTGAGGAGAGGTTGTCCTTCAATTACTCCTGTCTGGATTGTAGGTAAATAGCTGAACATTGAAAAGGTAAGATACATTTCTTAGATATCTTTTTGGGTAGTGGATCATTTCAGTTTTTAACACTTCTACATTGTCAAATGCAGAGTGCAGTAAACAGGTCTCCTGGTAAATATTTGTGCTGTGAGGTCAGAATGACTTTGTACAGAAACAGGAGATTGGGGTGCGGGTGAACAGGAAAACCACACATTTGTTTTCCCTTTCTCTCTTGGAATGTCTCGAAATGTGAGCACTTGATTAAGGATGTATTTTTCCTCATCTATGGGAGACATTGGCTCTGATATAGGGCTTGGTTAGTTTATTGAATTCCTTCTTAAGTAGCTTTCAGGGTTGTGGGTTGTTGTTTAATGTTTCTCCTTCTCCAGAGTGAAATAATCCAAAAACAGCCTTAAAATTTAGCCTCCACAATATCTGACTACTTGGCATCCTCATTAGATGGGTAGCCATGCACGTCCAAAGGGACATTTCTTCACCATGGGTTTGGAACTGCGTCCTTCCCCTACCAGTTGTAGAATGTGACCACACAGACTTTTCAGACTTGTCCCAATGACTGATGGCTTGCACCAGAACCAGCTGACATGATAACATTAACTTCATAATCAGATTGGTAAGATTTCTTCAAGACAATCTAATTTGTCACACTAAAGACTTCTAGGATTGCATATTCAGGCTAAATATATGGAGCAATTGATAAAGCCGCTGTGTTACAATCAGTGGAGTCATCATGAAACCCTAACCTAACCCCTAAATCACAGTGATTAATAAGATTGTGAAGAGACATAAAAGGCAGTGTCAGGACTAAATGAAGTCGACAAAAGGTGTCTTTTAATAAAGAACAAGTATTAAATACATAGAATACAAAGTCCGACGTAGCTCGTGGAATGAGATAATCTCACACAAAGACCAGTGGAGCAGAGGGAACGGATATACTGGGGGGAATCATTGTAAATGAGGACCAGGTTTGCACTAAACAAGACAACAGGTGAGATGAACTAATGAGATGAGTGGTGATGTCAGATGGCCAGTGACATCATCCATTGAAGCCTGCCTGCTAAATGGGGAGGAGAGGCAGCAGAGGGTGCAGTCATCACAGTATCCCTCTCTGACACCCACCCTGGGGCTGACCCGGAGGGCCCGGAGCAGGGCGGTCCGGGTGATGGAAGTCATGGAGAAGAGCGGGAGCCAGAACGTTCCTCACCGGATCCCAGCTCCACTTCTCCAGGCTGTACCCCTACCACTCAACCAGGTATTAGAGGCCCCCCTGCCCAGCGCCTCAAGTCAATGATGGAGCTGACGGATTTCACCAGGGCCCCCCTCAACATCGAGAGGAGGGGGAGGGACCTTCCGCACCTCACACCCCTGAAGGGGACCAGAAACGAGGGGTTAATACATTAATCGGGGGGAAGGCGTAACCGAAATGTTACCTCGTTGAGTCCTTAGGACTTTAAAGGGCACTACAGGCTCAGGTTCCAGCAGGGCAGTCGGAGGGGCAGGTCCTTGGTTGAGAGCCAAACCCATTCCCCCGGTTGATACACTGGGGCCTCCCTGCAGTGATGGTCAGCTAACGTTTTCTGGTGGCAACCCGCAAGTCGGAGGCGAGTGTGTACGGCCTCCCACGAGCTCGCCGGCCGGCAGAACCAGTCGTCCACCACAGCGGCACCAGTCTGGCTCAGGGTCCAGGGTGCCAGGAAGGATGGGCTGGTATCCCAGAACACTGGAAAGGTGATACCTGTGGAAGAGTGGAGGAGCGAGTTCAGGGCATACACAGCCCACGGCAGGAACTCCGCCCACTCCGCCCACTCCCCCAGCCGGTCCCGGCAATATGACCAAAGGAACCTGCCCTTTGGATTCCTGGTTGACATTTTCCACCTGCCCATTGGACTGGGGGTGGATGCCCGAGGTCAGGCTGACCGAGACCCCCAGGCACTTCATGAGTGCCTTCCAAAACCTTGATGTGTCCTGGGGACCCCAGTCAGACACAATGTCTGGAAGACATGAGTAAACAGAGCCACCGCGGTCGGCAGGGCAGTGGGAAGGCCAGGCAGAGGCAAGAGGTGGCAAGACTTAGAGAACCTGTCTACAATGACCAAGATGGTGGTATGGCCCTGGGAAGGGGGGGATCATTAAGGAAATCAATGGAAAAATGGGACCATGTTCGTTGTGGAATGGAAAAGGGGTGCAACTTACACATCGGCAGGTGTCGAGGTGTCTTACTCTGGGCGCACACCGAGTAGGAAGAGACGTACACCCTCATGTCCTTAGCTAAGGCGGACCACCAGTATTTACCGGTCAGGGCACGCACTGTCAGCCCGATACCAGGATGACCGGAGGAGGGAGATGTATGGGCCCAGTTGATGAGCCAGTCACGGACAGACACCGGCACATGCGTGCGGCCCTCCATCATTAACTCCAGTTGCTGTTATCAGTCCAGACGAGGAAAGGGTGTTTGGTCCCCTCAAGCCAGTGCCTCCAAACCGACAGGGCTCTAACCACGGCCAACAACTCACGATCACCCACATCATAATCCCGCTCTGCCGCATCTAAGAAAAAACACAGGGAGCGTGTCATGGCTCCCTGTACAGACACTTCTCTGCCTTCACGTACAGGTCATGCTCCCAACAATCTAACAAGCACTCTGCGCGCCAACAAGGCATTCTCAGCGCGGGTAGTCGTGTATATCAGGATGTCATCAATATACACCACCATGCCTTTGCATAACATGTCCCTGAACACATTGTTGATGAAGGATTGAAAGACTGATAAGGGACTCAAACCACTTGGTATCACTAAATACTCATAGTGGCCGTAGGTGGTACTGAAGTCTGTCTTCCACTCATCCCTCTCCCGGATACACACCAGGTTATAGGCACTCCTGAGGTCCAATTTAGTGAAAAAGCTAGCCCCGCTTTGTGAATCTTGGGGGAGATTCACAAAGAGTGGACTGCAGCTGGAGTCAGTGCTTCAAGAACCAACACGCACAGACGTATGCAAGACATGGGTTTCAGCTGTTGCATTCCTTGTGTCAAGCCACTCTTGAACAAGACACAGCGTCAGAAGCATCTCGCCTGGGCTAAAGACAAAAAGGACTGGACTGCTGCTGAGTGGTCCAAAGTTATGTTCTCTGATTAAAGTAACATTTGCATTTCCATTGGAAATCAAGGTCCTAGAGTCTGGAGGAAGAGAGGAGAGGCACAGAATCCGCATAGCTTGAATTCCAGTGTAAAGTTTCCACAGTCAGTGATGATTTGGGGTGCCATGTCATCTGCTGGTGTTGGTCCACTGTGTTTTCTGAGGTCCAAGGTCAACACAGCTGTCTACCAGGAAGTTTTAGAGCACTTCATGCTTCCTGCTGCTGACCAACTTCATGGAGATGCACATTTCATTTTCCAACAGGACTTGGCACCTGCACACAGTGCCAAAGCTACCAGTACCTGGTTTAAGGACCATGGTATCCCTGTTCTTAATTGGCCAGCAAACTCGCCTGACCTTAACCCTATAGAAAATCTATGAGGTATTGTAAAGAGGAAGATGCGATACACTAGACCGCCACTATCAGAGCAACCTGGGCTCTCATAACACCTGAACAGTGCCACAGACTGATCGACTCCATGCCACGCCACATTGCTGCAGTAATTCAGGCAAAAGGGGCCCGAACTAAGTATTGAGTGCTGTACATGCTCATACTTTTCATGTTCATACTTTTCATGTTCATACTTAAGTAATATTCAATTTTTTTGAGATACTGATTTTGGGGTTTTCATTAGTTGTCAGTTATAATCATGAAAATGAAAAGGAATTAACACTTGAAATATATCAGTCTGTGTGGAATGACTGATACATTATGCCAGTTTGATGATAAAGGGTATAAAGTAAATAGCAAACAAGAGCAAAACTCACCACACACATCAGGACACACCATAACATGGAGTTGATTGAAGACAAGACCGATGAAGGGGACCGGGATGAGTTCATGGCAGTTGGGAAAACCAGAAGAGCAGGAAATGGAGGTGCTGTCCGTCACCTCACCGTCACACTTCTGGATTACCTTGCATCATTCCAATCTCTACTTGTGACCACCTTCTATCACTTAAAATTCCAGGCTTCTTCCTCTAACCACAGGAAACTATTTTCCAACTTCTCCTCACTCCGTTACCCTCCTCCCCCGTCATCTTCCCTTTCTGCTGAGCTTTATCCATCCACTTTCAAAAGGTCGGCCATATCCATACCCCATTCACTTTGCTTTGTGGGTCCACTGGTTTCTCACACATCAAAGTAGACCATGCATTAACTGTCTTTTCCTTGATCTTTCCAGATGATATCCTGCATCAAGTGATGGCTGGCAAACCTAAATCATGCCATCTTGCCATTATTTCCTCTCTTCTCCAGTCCTCTTCAGGAGACTTTCTCCCATTCTTCACCTCCCTTATCAACTATTCGCTAACCCCTGCTGTGTCCCAATGGACTTCAAGATGGCCAGTGTAGCTCCCCTTTTAAATTAACTTTAAATACTTGACGCCTGTGATGTCAAAAAACTATAGCTAGTATCCCTCCTTTCTTTCCTGTATGAGACACTTGAGCGCACTGTCTCCACCCAACTCTCTTCTTTCCTCTCTCAGAACATACTCCTCGACCTTAACCAGTCAGGATTCAAAAAGGGACACCACCAAAACTGCTCTTTTCTGTGTAACATAACTACCCAAGCTAACTCAGATTTATTGTCATCCTTGCTGATCTATCTGCTGCCTTTTACACTGTGAACTAAAGCATCATACTTTCCACCCTCTCTGATTTGGGCATCTTAGGCTGTGTTTACTCTTGGATTGCTTTCCTACCTGGCAGACTGCTCCTACCTGGTGACTTAGAGAGGATCGGTGTCAGCCATGCAGCCTCTTTCTTCTGGTGTTCCCCGTGGCTTGTTCTTGGCACTCCTCTTTTCTCTGTAGGATCTCTTTGCTATATCACCTGATCTTTGCAGTCACTGCTATGCAGATGAAACATCTTTTCCTCTCCTCCACCCCTTCCAACACCACGCATCTCTGCATGCCTGGCTGGCATCTCCACTTGGATATTGGCCCACCATCTCAATCTAAACCTTGATAAAAGTTCTTTGCACTTCCTCACAGAGTGCAAAGAACCTTGGCGTGATCCTTGACGACACTCTTGTTCTCTGCTAACATGAAAGCAGTGACTGCAGGATCAACCTCATTCATAGACTACTGTTTGTTATCTCATGTCTGGATTACTGCAATTCCTGGTCTACTGCATCCATTCAGAATGCAGTGGACTGCCTGGTGTTCAACTTTTCCAATGTTCTCCCTCTTCTTCGTAGTGCATCCGCTTGAGGGCTATAGCTTGCTTACGGAGCAACAAGTGGTGCTACTCGGGCTCTTCTTTCAGCCACCTCTGTGCTCTTGGCACCCTTATGGACAGTTCCCGATTCACACAGAAACTCTTCTCTGTCTTGGCATCTCCACTGTGGAACCAGCTTCTATTGGAGGCTAAGATAGCAGAGTCTCAATGTATCTTCCAAAAACATCTGAAAACTCACCTTGTTGAATACTTGAATACACCTTTGAATACACCTTTTGATACTGCATCATACAATTAAGCAATTACCATCCTGTCCTGCTCGGTTTCTCGTATAATAATGCTCAGCATGTCTAGTTGACCTCGGTTTTGGATCGAGATGGCAATAAAAAAGGATGTAAGTGACTCTGAAAGACGTGTAATACTGTCCTCCCCCCTCAACAAAACACCAAACAAGGCAATATCTCTTGGAGGAACAGTGTTCCCTCCCTTCAGTAGACTTCCTGAGACTCGTTGAATTTTTGCCATTAATGTTGTTCTGGCAGCTCGTAGTGGTGCAACACCTTACTGACAGTTTTTATCTGTATTTTGAATTTAATTATATTATAAATCAAGCATAACTCGATTTTCTACATTATTTTGTAGAATTGTCAATAATACAATGGATATGAAAAGTCTACACACCCCTGTTAAAATGCCAGGTTTATGTGATGTAAAAGAATGGAGAGGGCGCTGTGGACTCAGGTGGCGACTCCTGGGCAGGAGAGGGCACCGCGGACTCAGGCGGCAGAGACCAGTCCTTGGCAGGCGGTGACGACGGCAGAGGCCAGTCCTCGGTAGGCGGTGACGGCGGCGACGGCCAGTCCTCGGCGGGCAGGGTGAGGAGCTGGTGGTGATGCCCACTGGGAAGCGTGAGGAGCTGGCGGCGACACACGCTGGGCAGCGTGAGGAGCTGGCGGCTCCTGGGCAGCAGGGGGCACTGGCTCCTCGCACCTTCCGGCATCCAGGAACCGCTCAGAGAGCCCTACCAGTCGCGGAACATGCTCCCAATCCCTGAAGGCAGCCTGAAAGATGGCCTCCACTGGCTCCCTTAGCTCCCCCCAAAAAATTATTGGGGTTGACTTACAGCCGGTTTGTGATGTCGCCTCCGTCACCTTCCCCTCCGAGGTTGGTGCTGAGCCGGCCAGGAGTACAGCAGGTGAGGATAGGGGTTCTCCTCCTCGTTGTCACTATCCGGCCAACCGAGGAGTTCCCCTACCGTCCATCTCTGCCGTGCCTTTATTTGGTCCTTTATTGGGTCAGTCAAGGTTTGGGTGGGTGGTGGAGAGGACGAACCAGGCGATTGCAAAGGGTGGCAGTCGATGCTAATCTTTTTATTTAATAAACACTGATCACTTTGAAAAACTGAAATAAAGTAAAACAAGTAGAAAAAAACTGAACTCACCACTGACATGAACGCAAACTGTGACATGGAACAATGACTGACAAATGAGGGAAGCAGAGGAGAAACATTTAAACACATACTGACACATACTTAATTGGGACCTGGTGTAAGTTACAATTGGGGACTAGATAAATGAAGGAGACTGGGGTGAGTTTTTGAACATAAAACCGGGAAAAGCGGGAGATGACGGAGCTGTCCGTCACCTCACCATCACATCACCTTTCACCATGACAACGACCAAAAGCCCCCATCCAAATCCACAGAAGCATGGCTTCACCAGAAGAAGATTAACGTTTTGGAATGCCCCAGCCAGAGCCCAGACCTGAATCCAATTAAACATCTGTGGGGTGGTCTGAAGATGGCTGTGCACAGGAGATGTCCTCGCAATTTGACAGATTTGGATTGCTTTTGCAAAGAAGAGTGGACAAATTTGCCACGTCAAGATGTGCCATGCTAATAGACTCCTACCCAAATGGACTAATTAAATCAATAAAATCTAAAGGTGCTTCACCAAAGTATTAATTTAAGGGTGTGCACACTTATGCAATCAGGTTATTGTGTTTTTCCCCCTCAAAGATTTCAGTTTGTTTTTCAAGACAATTGTTCACATTATAGGTCACATTAAAGGTGGAAAAAGTTCTGATGATTTATCCTTTTCAATTTTTTTTACATCACAAACACCTGGGGTGATTTATATTCCCTGTTTTTGCTAATAATTATCTAGTGCAATACATTGGAATTATCATTTTCATGTTCTGCAACATTATCAGCAAAAACAAATAGACCGTTGATGGGCTATGTTTGATGTTTTGTTTCACACTTAATGAAAAGTTAATTGATTTGATTACTAGGCCTATATGTAAAACAGAAAAGGGACCACGCAAGCCTGGTTCAGCTGGTCCACAATCAAAAGTGATAAATGTTGTTGCACTCACTAAATTTGAACCTGGGTCTTCCATGTGAGAGGCTGCATCTTTATCCACTATGCCACTGTGATATACTGCTCTGGAAACAAATAGAAGATCACTATAACATTTTCAGTTTCTCTGGTTTTACTATTCATAGGTATCTGAGTAAAATGATTTTCTTTTATAAACAACCGTCAACAATTCTCCCACATTCCAAATAAAATTATTGTCATTCAGAGTATTTATTTGTTAAAAATAACAAATGGCAATATAACCCCAAAGAAATTGCATTTTTTTCAGACCTCAAATAATGCAAAGAAAACATATTCATATAAATTTTCTAACAACAAAATACTAATGTTTTAACATAGGATGTGTTCAGAAGTCAATATTTGGTGGAATAACCCTTATTTTTACCCACAGTTTTCATGTGTCTTGGCATGCTCTCCACCAGTCTGTCACATTGCCACTCCTGGCACAAACATTCAAGTAGCTCGGCTTTGTTTGATGGCTTGTGAGCATCCATCTTCCTCTTGATCAAATTCCAGAGGTTCTCAATGGGGTTCAGGTATGGAGATTGGGCTGGCCATGACAGGGTCGTGATCTGGTGGTCCTCCATCCACACTTTGATTGACCTGGCTGTGTGGCATGGAGCATTGTCCTGCTGGAAAAAACAGTTCTCAGTGCTGGAGAACATTGTCAGAGCAGAAGGAAGCAGGTGTTCTTGCAGGATAACCTTGTACTTGGCTTGATTCTTGCATCCTTCACAAAGCCTGATTCCAGCCTTGCTGAAGCATCCCCAGATCATCACCGATCCTCCACCAAATTGCACAGTGGGTGCGAGACACTGGTTTGTAAACTTCTGCAGGTCTCCGTATAACCTTCTGACGACCAGGTGTTGGGAAAAGCTGATACTCGTCAGAGAAGATGACCTTACTCCATTCCTTTATGGTCCAATCCTTATGGCTTTTTTCTACCTTTTTTTTTAATGGCTTTTTTCTAGCTTTGCACAAGTTCAGCCCTGCCCCTAGGAGCGTATTTTAAACTGTCCTCACTGTGCATTTCACCCCAGCTGCTGTTCGCCATTCTTTTTGTATGTGATTTGATGTCATCCTTTGGTTGTTGAATGATATTCGAATGAGTTGACGGTCATCTTGATCAGTGGACAGTCGTTTTTTCCCTCTGCTAGTCTGTATCTTTGTTGTCCACGATGTTTGTTGCTTGACCTTGTTCTTATGAACCGCTGTCTTTGAAAGTTTCAGGATGAAAGCAACCTGATGCTCCCTGTATCCTTCTGCCAGTAAAGCCAGTCTTAAAACCTTATTTTCCTCACTCCAACAAGGTAAGTAATCAGACAATACTAACTGGGCATTTTACTGTGTGGATTTAGCTATAGACTTATAGGCCAGACGTAACCCGTACAACGATGGATCAAAGATCCGGCAGAGACGGGTCGTCAGGGCTACTCTGAAATACAGCTGGTGATGTGAACAGGTAAAAGATCGCCAATTGAGGACAGCTGGTGCCGGCTGTGCCCCAAGGAGTGACACCACGCCCCCTCATTCGTAACCCCGACTGCCGGGAGAAGCAAAACAAGGCACCTTATGGCAGGGAAGACGTGACAGATAGTGATGACCTCTGCAGTGTTTTTATAATTTTCTTTGTTAATTTAGATTTGGTTCATGTAATCACCTAATCAGTACATCGTTAAGTAAAATGAGGTGTGTCTGTGTTGGAATTGAACAGACACTGGAATGGAATGGCTGCCATACATGTAGAGATGCTGATTTAAGAATAATTTGGAGCGGTCTCTTAATTTTTTCCATAGCTGTGTTCCCCCAGTAGCTAGACACCATTAAGCATTGCGTTAAACTGACTAGTTTCTTATTAAGTTTACATACACCACAAATAGCATCAATGAGCTGTATGGCTTTTGCCACTGGCTGTTTTAACTGCTTATTATCCATTAATAGGCTAACAAGTATCTAATAACTTACTAATTGGAGTAGTCATACAAATTGCGCAATTGCCAGTGAGACTGAAGATGACATTTTCCCTGCTAAAGCTATCCATTCCATGGCACAAAAACATTTGTGAATGACACTAATACAATAACTATGAGTATACACTAGGGGATGATAACTGACATTCTAGTCAAGTGAAAAGATGAGAGAATCGTGGAAGCCCCTACTCTTTCTCTGGCCAAGGGGTTTTGCTAAAGCCTGTATTCCCCTGAAAAGCATACACACGCGCCTACTTTGAAAATCTACCAGAAATAGTCGCAATACTGTATATCCATAAACAGTTTTAGTTAAGGCTTACTATAACGTAACTACTGAACGGGTGATCTAGCTACGTTTTTGTCTATCCTGACCCCAAAAAGCATGCCCGGATGCGTACTTTCAAAATACACCAGAAATAGTCACAATACTTTATTACCATAAACTGTTTCTATTAAGCTTACTGTAACATATATACTGAAGGTTATGGCCCGTTTTTGTCTGTCCAAAACCAATCCTAATGCATAATTTGTTTTAACTGTGAGATTTTAACATGAGACCGAGTTTGCAGGTCTGCTTCTCTAACCACTGCGCTATTTAACAGGGGGTAGTCGGTCAGTCAGTCTTACTTGGTGTGGCATGCTTGTGGACATGCTTCTGCCAATTTCTTACTCATTGTTAAATTCAATCCAATTCAAAGGGGTGATCAGTGCTTTGGTGCAGCGATTCGACTTGCCTGGGTACCAGTGCAAAGTGGCGTGTGATTTTGCCAGATTAGGTAGGAATTGTGTAGGATTTAGAAATGTATGTCTTTTGAATGTGTAAGTAATAGTAATGATAGTCCTCTTCTGCCTGTTGGATTTCCTTTCAGAGGTGGAGGTCTTGTCAGAGCTGTTCCTCTCACAGGAGGTCCTGACCTCACAGGTGTGCCTGGCATGAATTAGGACTCTAGCATGACCAGACTTCGCCACAGTGGCCCAACTCTCCACCACCACAGCCCAATCAGGGCTCCACGGCTCCACCTTAACCCATACCAGACCAGGGCCCTCGGCTCCACTTCAACTCTTACCAGGACTCCTCTACAAGCCATATTAAGGCCTTTCCTCCACAACCTATGCAGGGGCCCCTCGGGTTCGACACAACCAATACCAGGGCCTCTAACTACCAGTTTGTGTTAGATATTTGATCTGTTAAATTGTATGTATTTAACATTATATATTACACAGAGAATATTTATATTAGATACTTTGAGTAGGTTTTGAGTGACAAACTTTAAGAGATCACTGCAAATTTAACACTTCTGTTCCTCACTCAAAACTTTCCTTTTCAACTATTAGAAAAAGTCCCAGTAATTTCAAAATATTCCTTTAATCAATGTGAAAATCTAATGAGGACAAGGTGCTGGTTTTACTGTATATGTGGGGGATGTTTGTGTTTGGGGGTGGGTGGGGGGTGAGTTCAGAGGTGGGTGGGAGATGTGTTTGGGGGGTGAGTTCAGGATGGCCTCCGAAGACACTTGTGCGCCTGGGTTTCATAGAATGTAGATTGATCCTTGACTGTAAAGGTAGAGATTTTGCTTGCCAAAAGAAAACTATCAATGTAAGCAGTAATTTATCCTAAGAAATGTGTCAAAATATTATTGTTTGGTGGTAGATAAGGAAGATAACAATTATTGTGTGCTGTTTACCAGTGAGAACTGTTGTAGCTACTTATGATTGCATTAGAGGCACCAACAAACAAAACACAATAGAGCGCTTTTCTGTGTTTGCTTGTAATTACTTCAGCCATTTTGTTAGGGAGGCGGTACTTACACCTTCTATGAATTTTGGAGTGTGGTATTTTATGAATAGACCAATACAGAAGAAGTAGAAATACAGAAGTAGTACTGACCATTTTGCATTCTTAGGTATGGAATCATAATTGAATAATGACAGTTGACTTCTGTACTTGGATTACACTCTAGAAAGAACACAAGCATGCATTTTGAAGCACAGACAATGTTGCCAATGTCACCAACTACAAAATGTTTGTAGTCTCACAAGTTTTCAAATAAAACAGCTAAGCAAAGTGCTCTTTTGTGATAATGATAGCTAGCTAATGAATCAGCAAGCATGGGGAGCAGATAGATAATACAAATATTGGCAAGCTTGTTAGCCTAGCTACTTCTGACATTGGTAACAACGTCTTGTTACTCATTCATTTGAAGACATGTGTAAATCATGCTATCAAGTTGTATTATTCAATGACATCCAAATATATCAGGATAAGTGACAGAACTGTGGAATACATGTTTTAATGAGAAATGTGGGAGTAGCTTGTCATGTCTTCAACACAAACCGGAGAAAGGCATTTTACTCACGAAACAATGTTGCAACAAAGAGTTTGTGAAACTCTGGTTGCATTCATCTAGCTTGTTAGCTTTGCCGTGCTAACATGGCTTGCTTAAGTGAGCATTATTCCTGTTTTTATCCTCCTGTCTTCTAATTGATGAACTGAATAGAATGCAGGGGAGACTTAGTATGCCTTGTTTTCGTGACAGGCCTGTGAGTTGTTACATGTGTGCTGTTGTCTGTCTTATTTCTTGCTTGAACCAGATGTAAGGTTTATCAGGTCTCATCTGCTTTCTTTTTTTCCTCAAAAGGTCCAATCTATGGAGTACTTGATTTTGAAAAGCAGTCATTAATTTCAATACCCCAAAGATGTCCATAATGTGCTGTTGATAGTGCTGGTAAAGTACTTACAATGTCATCAGTGCAGACCTATAGCAAGCATTGCTATGCAATCCAATGGCTCTGCATAATGCCCAACACTTGAGCTGCTGCTGGCAGGATAGTAGGTAACTGAAATGGTTGTTCTCAACGATTATTTACAGTTTATTTGGTAACTATCCATAAATTACATGTTTTTCATATTTTCTTGATGAAGCATGTCATTATTTTGTAAGAAAATGCTTTGCCATCATCATCATCATGTTGACACACGCAGTTTAGATGGCAGTGTTATTAACCAACGTTTTTAGTTACTTTGCCACTGCATTGTGTTTGGTAATTAAAAAAGGTATACCGCAGTTTAACCAGTTGGATATTTCATATCAATGTGTATAAGGTATTATGTTTTAAAGATGGTTTTCCCATCAATTATGTTTTATTTGCAGATGACATGGGGGAAAAAAGATTATGGTATTAACTAAGCTGTGTATCCAAGTACAGAGTTTGCTCTATTTACAGTACATAGATCCTGTGTTCTCTCTTTACGTACTCGCTGTATGTGTGTGTTTCAGACTGAGCTCCTAATGGCAGTGAGACGGAGGACATTATTCTCCCTCGGGGATATGGGATTCTGACAGATGGTGCATCTCTGGATCTGGGCTAATGTACTAGCACTTGCTCATGCTTCTCAACACTGTTTTTATGTCTCTTTTATTTTATATTCAGCTGCATATGGATTATGGATATGGCCGTCAAATACACAGCATTTATGATTAGTGATTTAGGCTAGGCATTCAATCTTAATTGTAGGGTCACTGCAATACCATGATTTGCATTGGCCCCTAGGTGAAAACATAAACATAAAACTCATTGTGTTCTAAAAAAAAGCATCTTGCCCCTCTACATTACAAATACTTTCACATGACCCTCCCCGTGTCCCGGAATAAAATAGCACTACCTACCACCTTATAAAATTAACTCACAATAATGATTATGACTGCAAACAACAACTGTTTCATAACTGCGTTTAGAAATGATGATGTCAGCTTTTCCACTTCAGTGTGGTTATGTGGTCAGTGAGCTACAGGCCAGAAGGTTGAGGGTTTGCCAATCGCCGTGGCCGAGCTAACTTTCCCATCTGTCTCATTACTCTGCAATTAGTCTGCTACAGACAATGATAAGCTAGAGGGAAATCTCATTTTCAAAATGTTTATGCTTCAGTGTATTAATCATTTTAAAGAAGTGAAACACCTCCTCAGATTTCTGTGCCAATGCACCAGTAAGTAGCACAACTGCATACAGATGCAACACTTCTAATACATATGTACATTTTCTGTTTGTCAAATTTGTTGCTGGATGGTTGACATTAACACCTTAACGCCAGTCGACATGATGCACAGCGTGGTCAGATCGAATGGATTACATTCTAAGGCAGTCAGCATTTTGAAACAATTTAACAGTTAAAGTAAAAACATGTACATTTTAACTAGTTTGATGACCCATGCCTACCTTGTTTCAATGTAGCCTAGCCAAAGTCTTCCCATAGACATTAGGTTATTATAATATAATCCATTCATCAGAGTCCATTAAGCGCATCATTTTCCGTCATTTAAAAATGAATTGCCCACTGAACGTTTCTTGTTTGGCCAAGCAGTTTTGCTTCCCTACACACTTTTCTCTCAACCAGGAAATATTTGGTGATATCTGTATGCTTGGAGGCGCACGCAATCAATGGCCCAGATTAAAATTAAGATCGATTACGCTTGCAGAGGCCACCAACCATGATTCACAAGTGTGCGACAAGACTAGAATGCAAGAATTCAAAGAAGAAAGGGTAGTGTTGTGCAGGAAGATTGAGAAACGTCAGGATGAGGAAGCGGAGTCGGAGGCAGTGTGCCCCTAGCACTGGTCCCAACCCCAGACCACCCTTGTGAGTTGCCAGACCGCATCCTGTGCCAATCACAGGCACTAGTGAGACTCACATGCTCTGACATGCTCTGCCAGTTTGCACTCTTGGCTGCAATAACCCTGCTGTACTATGAGGCACTGAATTCACTGATGTATAATGCAGGATAAATATTTTGTACGTTTTTCACAAATATTTTGGAACATACTGTAAAACCATCCGCATGTGCTGTGTTTTCCTACCCGTTGGGATAAGCAACAACTCTCCCAAAGCAACAAGACCTACTCGTGATCTTTATGTGATAAACAGACTACACTAGAATAGATGAGTTTCACTAATTGAACTGCACATCCCTGTGGATTATTTTCAATGCCTCCCTTCTAGACTTCTCTATAGCACTAACAGTCTAATGTTCTCTCTGAAGTAGACCTGCCTGAAACAGCGTCCTTTACGAGCCTTCAAGAAGGTAAATCGTCTCTTCAGAGTAGACTGATCGAGATGCTCCAGGTTTCTCACACCACGGGAAGGGAGAGAGACAAAAGAGGACACAACAAGGTTGGATGTTTTCAGCGTTAAAATGCATCTCATTTCTTAGATGACTGAACAAGGCGGGAGGTCACAGGCCATCAAACCGAGCTCATTACCACGGTGAGATGGAGTTGGGAGACAAGTAACATTTTTACTCTGTTCTATACTCCTCCATACTCCTCTGATGCGCTGAGGGACTGCTAAGTGTCCTCTTTACTCTTCCATCAATTGTTTTCTATCTCTCAATTCTCAATCTCTCGTTTTTTATGTTCCCAGCATCGTAACATTTCTCTTAAATGTGATGTCTTTCTACCACTATTACTTCTCAGTCTTATGCGCTTTCTCACTCTCTTGCATAACACTTTGATCAGATCTCATGCTCCCATTTGATATCAAGAAGTAGAGATTTATCTAGGCCATGCCGGAGACATCAGAGCATTAGTAAGGTGTTTCTACTTTTTATCCTACAGAACTTGACAAGTTTCTGCTTCACAACTAGAACACACACTATCCAAAAACCTCTTGGGAACGGTAACAAGAGATTATTATGCAAAGTGATATCTCATAATGCTTTTCTGCGATACTTTTGATTGGCTTGAATCTAAATCAATAGAAATATAATGAAAAAATGCTTCCTTTTAAAGCAACCTGGTCAACACAGCAATTTGTGAATTCAGTTGTAAACACTTTTTCATATGCCATCAATCAAAATAAAAAAATATATTGGTTTAAACATTCACTGTTCAGCAAAGGCACAATTGTAGTCATATATGCAAACCATGAAAGTTGTTCTGGTGGTTTATTCATACATTTGGATATTCTACCCGATGAAGCAGCTCCCTTATGCAGTGTTTGGAGAAACTTATTTTTCAACCCGATGCACTTTGGAACATTTGCACAAATTGCTGTGTCTGCACTGCAAGATTTTAATGTAAAGAAATTATAGTGGTGGTGAAATATTATTTATACTAATAATACTAAGATATATTTAGATTTAAAGCAGAGGATTCTCTTTTTGGGGGGAATCAACTCACCTCGGGTGAGTTGCGTCTACCTGGAGTATGAAAAACATTCATCCAGTTTGAATATACAAACACAATCATTCTCTTTGTTTGTGAGTGCCTGTACTGCAGTGAGCACAGAGAAATGAAAGAAAAACTGAATATTGGCTCAGGATGTCAAACACAAGACTATAGCCAAGCATGGACAACTCAATGCTGAGTCCAGCTCCAGAGACCATGATGTTCCTGTTTTCACTGTACATGATGTTATCCAGTAGTTTATGGCCCATATCACTATCCAACCTCCTTGGGCTTTGCCTCAAGAGAAAACAGGATGGAAGATTGCAGCGAAGGACTGTTTGAATGGCAGAGAATGCACCTTGATCAGCTGCTGCACAGATTCAAGTTGACCATCAGACACATGTTAGGGCAGTTTCAACCCTATCCATCACCAACATTGAAAGGCACGTTGGAGTTTCTTTTTCTCAAACTTGTCTAGGAGACAGATCTTCCCTGAAGGCAGAAATGAATGTGATTGGCTGACTGAATGGAGACCGTTACTTATTGTCCATACCTAAAGTGAAACTTAATCCTAATGCTTGCCCAAACTGAAATATACTTAAATTGAGTGATTTCTATCTGTGGCCCGATTGTTCAGTCCCTGGGTCTTGTGCTTAGTGATGAGACTAGCATGGTGTTTAATGCTGAGCTGTAGTTCTTGAATAGCCTTTTTTACAAAGGGACTATGATTGGAAAAAATAGTAAAAAAGGGGAAATGATATAAAACCGATGACATGGAATATTTATTAAACATACCGCAAAACTGACTGAATTGTCTTTGTATTAGTTGATAGGTTTTATACATATAAATAAATACACATTTATGTCTAATACTATGGATCTTGAGTAGGATATAATGACTTGCAAGCATTCTGGGAGCTTCACATTTACATGAGTTTACTTGATGTGTGTGTTTTATACATGGGCGGCTCCGCTGTGCAAGAAACTTCAAATAGATTATTGAACAGGGAGAATAACCATCTTGAAATACAACAATGTGTCAGAATATAGGGGGGGGGGTGAGGTGGTGGGTGTGCTGCATAGCAGCGTCGACACCTCTTATTACTCTATAATCTGTTCCGGGGGGAGGGGGGTGGTGGCCAAGAGCAAATCCCATCAGAAAGGCCGGAATCCCGGGAGGCATACCTCAGGAGTGGCACATCCAGATGATGGCTAGATAGAACTGCTGTATCAAAGAAAGAAGCCCAGATTGTACAGCAGCAAAAAAGAACTGACTGGGGGTTGTTAAATAATTCAGAGTGAATGAAAGTGAAAGATTAATGAGTGCAGCTTTTTTTTGCAATGCTCCTCTTCTCCTAGCCCACTATGTTGTCTGCCTTAACTGATCCCCCACCCCATATTCTGTCTGTTTGCCTGTGTCTGCCTCCAAGGATTCCCCCCACCTCATATTCTGTCTGTTTGGCTGTGTCTGCCTCCAAGGATTCCCCCCACCTCATATTCTGTCTGTTTGCCTGTGTCTGCCTCCAAGGATTCCCCCCACCTCATATTCTGTCTGTTTGCCTGTGTCTGCCTCCATGGATTCCCCCCACCCCCAGATGTTGTCTGTCTGTCTATGTCATGGGCTTAACACTCAAAAATAATGAGAATAGTAGTACAATAAACACTTAGAAATTAACATTAAACTAGCATGGTATGGTGCTTTGTTGAAATTACTGAAAAGCTTCAAGTTATGACATGAAATACCAAACAAACTGTTTAACTGTCCCTCTCCCAAAATATTTTTCAGTACCTACTTAAACCAACAAAACAGTCAGAGTGTATATTTCATATGGGTTCAAATCTTTCTAAATTACTTAACGTGTATAAAAAATTAAGGCATTTAATATCACAGTTCTTTTTATGTCATTAGTGGTGCCAAGTCACTATTTAAAATATAAACCAGAAGTATTCATTTTATTAAACGACTCATGAAATACATCTAAAAGAAAGTTATTCTCCAAAATTGTGTTTTTATTGGCATCTAGTTGTGGGAGGTTTTGATAGCAGTCTTTCGATCTCATTCGCTGGCTTTTTACCCTGTCCAATCAGCAGTGACATGGAAATGACAGAAGTGTCCATATTAAGGCATCATGCATCAAAACTCAATTACTCTTTCCCCTGACCAACTGGATGGTCAGAAATACATGATTTTGGAACCTGGACCAATCCAGATTTTCATTTTAAAGGCCAAACCGGCACAATGATAAGGACACCTGCCTGTATTTGTTTTATTCTAAAATGAAACTGGTTCCCTACTGTTTGAGTTATTGTGTTGGGTATCTGAGTGTTGAAGGTTCTAGATGTTTGATAAATGAAAGAGTTGCCATGTCATGCATGTGGCCCGACGATGTTAAATGATACTGTATTTACGTCTGCCACTTGTCTGTTTCTCCCCGTGCGCGTGTGTGTGCGTGCGTGTGTGCGTGCGCGCGTGCGTGTGTGTGTGAGAGCGAGAGAGAGACAGAGAAAGAGAGAGAGAGTGTGTGTGTGTGTGTGAGAGTGTGTGTGTACAGTATGTATTTGGTCTTTGTGATGTGTCAGGAACTGGGGCAGAACTGATTGTTGTTGATTGCTGTAGGCAAGCAGAGACCTACATTCTGCAGAGAGATGGAAGGAGGGGTGGAAATGGATAGAGGGCCATGAGTGTCTCCTGCCTTTTGACTGGCCGGAGGGTTAAGGGACGTTCTCAGAAGCCAGAGCAAGAAAGGGAGAGAGAGCGAGGGGCAGCGTGGAATGCTATTCGTCAATTACAGGCGACTAAGCCAGACCCCTCTGTGGGTCATATCAGATTAACGCATGCGGGTTGGCTGTACTTGTTAATTTTTACACTTAGAAGGGATCATCTTGACTGTGACTATTTAATGTAGCCTAAAGATAAGGACAAACCAGAAGTCAGAATTCATGGAAGGATGTACATTGGTATGTCGAGACTCTGAGGACACATGCCAAACATTGCTGTTGGTATAAAGAAAACAAAAGCAGTTGGCTGTGTGAAAAATATCTAATAAGAAGTGAGCAAACGAGAGAGTTGATCTGTTCCATTGTCCCAGGCAAATTGCGGTATGAAGGTGACTCAGCTTCCTGTCCGGCAGCAGGTGTTGGATCTGTCACCCCCTGGGCTGAGCAAATCTGTTCCCGACTCCTTGTGCTCCTTTCCTTGGGAGTTAGCCAACCCAGCCCACAAAGGATGGAACCCTTGGTGCCACCCCTCCTCTGGTGACATCACTTCCTGTCAAGGGTTATCACATTACCTCAGAGGACAGCTGGCAGATGGTCAGCCTGTACCAATCCCTGTGTCCATAAATACTAAGTCCTTTCTGGGGTGTCTATGTTTTTCAATTTTCTTGGATAGATTACTGCTTTTTTATTACATTTTCTTCTCCAAGCCTCCATTGGCTGTGATTGCATGAGAGTTATGCAACTGAAAAGTGAAACCACATTTCAGGCAGTCTTTTCAAACTGTTCTAACTCTTGACACGTTCTTCCCTGTGCGTTTTGATGAACTTTTTGTGTTGACTTTTGTGTCCGGGTATACCTGACAAAAACACAGGATTTTTTGTATTAAACCCATATTATGCCTCTTTTTTATTATTCCCTGCAAATAGATGTGCCATACATAGGTAACCATACATTATTTTTTGTATGAAAGAATTTTAATAGTAAACGTCAAGCAATCCACCTATGGGCCAAATCTGAAGTGAGCCTGTGTCATGCAGCAAGACAATTATCCAAAACACATGAGCAAGAATGACAACAGGGTGGCTAAACTGCAATACATTTAATGTGTTGGAATGGCCACATAAATGTTCAGAGTAAAAACTAATCGAAAGGTTGTGACGACCGGAAACAAGCAGTAGTAAAATACCAACAAATGTCTCAGAGTGAAGTCAGGGGTACATTTAAAAAGTGGGATAATTCTTCCACAGCATGTGATTGGCATGGAGGTCTAAGTCACTACCTTGCTTGACTGTGGCCGGTAGTTAGAATTTTGGTCACATCATACCAATACTGCCCTGGGGTCTAGCAGAGGGTGGCGCAAATTGGCTCAGCTCATTGCACACAGACAGTTATTGAGTGTAAGGGATCAATCACAGGGTAGCATTGGGTGTTGCATAATTCGGCAATTGCAAATGCAATTGTGTTATTTGTTTAGTGAGGTTCCCTTTTTTATTCAACATCAGGGATCCATGCTATATTGAACAGAGTCAATGGGGGAAGATGGAGAAGGGTAACTTTGCTGAAAGTGCAATGGGCCGGATTCAAACACACCAAAGACAGTGTGGCAGACCACCTGATCACATATGACACCTTCAGTGACTGAAATGTATAGAAGAAACTCAGTAAGCGTACATTTGATGGCCCCCAATAAAATGATATGTTTTTGACTCCATAGTATATCATATAGTATATCCAGCATTTTATGCTTAATATATGTGAAACAAAGTTGATTTAGTCTCTTTTTGCTTACATGGTATTGAGAGAAATTGATACTCACAGCATCCCACTAAAGTCAATGACAAAATCTAATTGAATAGATCCCATTCAGGTGTATTTTTTTTTCAAAAGTGTCAACAAAGTTAAGTATTTTTGAAAGTATGAAATGCAAGCAACCTGGTCCTGAATGGACTGAATGTTTTACATTTTGAGTAGTGTCTCTAGCTTAGTGTGCACAATAATAATAAATAATAACAATAAATAATTCTAAGATTGAAGCTGGAGGCTCTTGCTTCACAAGCCCCAGTAATGATTGCCAATCAGTTTCTCAATCTTCTAGTGCACAAACCTGAAGGTCTTTAGAAACTGAACATGAGCTGAATGAAAATCATTAATGTTTGTAACAAATGACAACATAAAAACGTATTCAGCTTACAACAGAACGATGGCAAGTTAAAAAGCTTTACTTTACCTTAATTAAGGAAATGTTAAATTGCTTATTTATCCTAATTTATATATATATAATTATAATAAATAATTCAGGATTCCTGGCTGGCAGTATTGTGGGGGAGGGGATTCCATATATCAACAAACCTCATTTTGCTCCCATTTTGCATAGATGGGAGCAAAATCCTTTACATTTTATGGGTTATATATTTTATTTTAGGAATGTTGGTGAAACATACAGTGCGGAGAACAAGTATTTGATACACTGCTGATTTTTCAGGTGTTCCTACTTACAAAGCATGTAGAGGTCTGTAAGCTGCTTGCCTATTGTCCTGTAGCCCATCCCAGCCTTGTGCAGGTCTACAATTTTATCCCTGATGTCCTTACACAGCTCTCTGGTCTTGGACAATGTGGAGAGGTTGGAGTCTGTTTGATTGAGTGTGTGGACAGATGTCTTTTATACAGGTAACGAGTTCAAACAGTTGCAGTTAATACAGGTAATGAGTGTAAAACAGGAGGGCTTCTTAAAGAAAAACAAACAGGTCTGTGAGAGCTGGAATTCTTACTGGTTGGTAGGTGATCAAATACTTATGTCATGCAATAAAATGTAAATGTATTATTTAAAAATCATACAATGTGATTTTCTGGATTTTTGTTTGAGATTGTGTCTCTCA
This sequence comes from Esox niger, assembly GCA_016801105.1. Classification (NCBI taxonomy): domain Eukaryota; kingdom Metazoa; phylum Chordata; class Actinopteri; order Esociformes; family Esocidae; genus Esox; species Esox niger. Next base: position 3,159 of record JACXGJ010000083.1, on the reverse strand, counting down.
CTGCTGAAGTGTACCTTTGAAAAAAAAATACAGATCTACATGCTTTGTAAGTAGGAAAACCTGCAAAATCAGCAGTGTATCAAATATATGTTCTCCCTACTATATATGGTACATCTCACAATGTGTTCAAACACAATAACATATTCTTTAACATATCATACCCCTCATTGTATTAACCTACACCAATCAGTCATAATATCACCGACAGGTGAAGTGAATAACACTGATTATCTCGTTATCATGGCACCTGTCTGTGGGTAGGATATATTAGACAGCAAGTGAACATTCTGTCCTCAAAGTTGATGTGTTAGGTGCATAAAAAAGCAACTTTGACGAGGGCCAAATTGTGATGACTAGACGACTGGATAAAAGCTCCAAAACTGCAGGGGTGTTCCTGGTCAGTACCTTTCAAAAGTGGTCCAAGGAAGGAAAAGTGGTGAACAGGGTTATGGGCAGCCAAGGCTCACTCATGCATGTGGGGAATGAAGGCTGGCCTGTGTGGTGGTGCGATCCAAGAGACAAACTACTGTTGCTCAAATTGATGAAAACATTAATTCTGGTACTGATAGAAAGGTGTCAGAACACACAGTGCATTGCCGTTTATTGCATATGGGGCTGTGTAGCCGCAGACCAGTCAGGATGCCCAATGCTGACCCTGTACCACTGCCAAAGGTGCCTAAAATGGGCATCAGAACTGGACCAAGTAGCAGAGGAAGAACTTGGCCAGGTCTGATGAATCATGTTTTCTTTAACATCAAGTGGAAGGCCTGGTGCGTGTACATCGCTTACCAGGAGGTCACATGGCACCAGGATGCACTATGGGAAAAAGGCGGGGGCAGTGTGATGCTTTGGGCAGTGTTTTGCTGGGAAATCTTGGGTCCTGTCATTCGTGTGGATGTTACTTTGACCTGTACTACTTATCTTAACATTGTTGCAGACCATGTGCACCCTTTCATGGCAATGGTATTCCCCTGATGGTATTGGCAGGATAATGCACCCTGCCACAAAGCAAAAATGGTTCACTAATGGTTTGAGGAACACCAAAACGAGTTTGAAGTGTTGACTTCCACAGATCTCAATCTAATCAATCTTCTGTGGGATGTGCTGGACAAACAGGTCTGATCCATGGAGGCCCCACCTCGCAACTTGCAGGACTATACCACAGCACAGTACCTACACAATATTTGGCAGGTGGTCATAATATTATGGCTGATCGGTGTAGATCTGCACTTTGTAAGTCATGCAGCCCAGCTGAGACATGTTGAGTGACAGACTTGAGTTTGAGTAATGATTTGGCTTTATTCATGGCAGTTTATCAATATGTAACTATGTCTTCAGGAAGAACAGCCTATGGTTTTGTTAATGGCCTCTGGTCCATTGAGATATAAATATTTTGGTCGGTTTTAACATACAGATTAGGTATGGAAGATTCCCCAGTGAGCTTGATTTTTTAGTCAAGGATTAATATGTGCCTGTGATACTGTCCTTTGGTGTACTCAGTGACGCTGACGGGGGACAACCATGAACATTGTCCCGGGCCCCGGCCTGGGGGGCCCATTTGGTTGGCTGAAATATAATTATTAATTAGTCAGTCAATGTTAGTATGCAGTATTATTGAGAAAGTTACAGCGTTATTTCAACCGAAGAATTGCACTGATGAAAGGAATCATATATTTTCTCTTTGATATTTTTTGTACAGTATTATAATGTAACCTTTTTCTGTACAAATAGTTTGTTCTACCAACAGCCAATCAGTGATACCCTAACACCTAGCGTATGACCCCCTATTTTCGGCATAGCCGACAGCAGTTTTGTAGTATATCTTCTTGTATTGAATAATCATTTGATCCAGTTGTCAATGTTTAGTGATTATTGGTGACATAAATATGTTAGCTAGTATGTAATTAATTAGCATTTAAAAAATGTCAATGTAATTATTAATATTTTCAGCTATTTGGTTAGCGATGTGGCTAAAATGTACAACCCCTTATTATCGGCCACTTAACTATTTTGTTAAATAACGTTTAGTTGTCTTTTTAATTGTGTTACAAATTAGTGTTAATAAATAAAGTGTTTACTAGAAAGTTTTATCTTCCTTTCATGCCTTCTGGTGAAGAAATGTTTTAATTACATCTGATCACTGATGTCTTCTGGTCTGTCACACAAGTTGACTTTCACTATTTGCAACTGGTCTAAAACAAGGCTAATTTATTTAGTTATGTTTTTATCGGGCATTGACGATGAGTTGAATGCAAAGTGCTGTAATTATGTTTTTAATGAAAAAATCCCACATAGTTTAATTACATAATTTACAGTAGCCATCCGGCTAAAACATTTCCAGCATTGCAGTAGCTATCTGGCTAAAACATTGTCACCATGCCACTAACACTAGCACCGAAATGTAAGGACATGTCACGTCCTGGCTATGCCCCTAGCCATCTTTGTGCTGGCTGGGGCCATAGTCAGGACGTGGCCAATAGAGGTGCCTCTAGCCACCTCTATGCACTTGGGTCTCCCCAATTGGAGGCAGGTGTTGTGTATTGCCTCCAATTGGGGAACCTATTTAAGTTGACTGTTTTGAACACATGGGTGTGGTTTATTTTGGTTGTTAGCCGTAGGCTATGCATGCCCAGTCGTATTAGCTGCTTTGAGTTTGTTTGTATGTTTCTTTTGTTCTTTCTTTATTAAACAATGGATTTCTACATCCACACCGTCTCTGCGCCCGTGTCCTTCCAGCAGCATGACAGAATAAACCACCAACAGGACCAAGCAAGACGGAAGGCCAAAAGGCAGCCCCAAGATTTTTTTTGGGGGGTGCTAGATGGGTGCATGCAGGACGCCCTGCAAATGGCCTACAGGGCGTGGGAGCGCGCTAGGGAACTCCTGGCCCAGAAGCGGCAGTCAGCGCCCCGCGCTGCCCAGAAGCGGCGGCCAGCGCCCCGCGCTGCCCAGAAGCCGCAGCCAGCTCCCCGCGCTGCCCAGAAGCCACGGAGGACTGGCCGCCTGCGCCGCCGCTTGAGCCCGCCGCCGAGAACTGGCCACTCGTGCCGCCTGAGCCCGCCGCCGAGAACTGGCCACTCGTGCCGCCTGAGCCCGCCGCCGAGAACTGGCCACTCGTGCCGCCTGAGCCCGCCGCCGAGAACTGGCCACTCGTGCCGC
>JACXGJ010000082.1:0-191827 GCA_016801105.1 Esox niger | reverse complement strand
GTGAGTACTCAAATTCCTCCTTGTCTTGCCTCGGCACCTAAAGTGCGGATCCCAGGTCAGCCCCCCCCTAACCAATAACATTTGTTTTCCTGTTACTGATAGCACTTGTGGTACATGACACCCCCTCCCCAGCCTGTTGCAGCTTAATTACTATTCGGCACCTTCTTCCTCCAACTTCCTCCTCAATTCCTACATCAACATTAATATTTCACATATCACATTCACATTTATCACATTAATATTATTAACCTATCCCATTCGCCTTTATCACATTATCCATCTTAACACTAACCATGGCTGACACATCAGTCAAAGAGCTAATGGAAATTCTGCCAGTTATTCTCTCTACACATCCAAGCAACATGCAGATTATTAAACACAGGGTCTTTTGACATTCTACAAAGGAAAACAGGCTCTGAGAACCTGAAAATGGATTTTTCTACACTACTCGAGAAAATAAACAACTTTCAAAAACATGTTTACATCTCAGGCCCCATTCCAACCTTGGGGAGAGGAATTGAATCTTTTAGCAGACTCCTTGGGCTGAATACGTGGCTGACATCGGTGTGCCTCAACCACGAGATAAAATGTATTGACAACTTCAATCTTTTTTGGCACTGTAAAGACCGCTTTAGACCTGATGCTGTTCATCCAAACATCATGGGATGCCGGCTGCTTGGTGCCAACATACGTCACGCTCTTGGAATGCCATATCCTGACAAGATAAGCATGAAGGACAGAACTCATAGACAAAGTACCCCCCTCTCCTGACCCTCTTACTAAAATCACCCAATGCTTTGAGAAGTTGTACTTGTCCCAAATGGGGGCACAACAACTCCCATCATCCCCTCCACCACACTCACCCTCCCCCCTCTACCACACTCACCCTCTCCCCCTCCACCAAACTCTCCCTCTCCCCCTCCACTACACTCCCTATGCCCCACCCCTCCACCTCGTTTAAAACGATTGCTTAGACAACTGCCACATCGTCAACAACCTTGTCCTTTATTTCCACAGAGCACAGAATATAGTCGATGATGTGCTTCGGGTCCCTGCTATAGTGAAAATATTATTGATGACTGTTTTGAGTACAAGCTAGGACCCAGTATCTCTATTCCTGTGTTGATTAGAAATAGAAGGAATGTCCATGCAACTTATAAAGTCACCTTCTCAAATCTGTTAACTGTAACATGCCAACCTACTAGCCCAGAAACCCCTATTATATTTCTTAAGCTGGCTTTACTTAATATCAGATCTCTTGTCAACAAATCATTCTTGGTAAATGACATTATAATATCCTACAACCTAGATTTTATTTTTCTCACTGAAACGTGGCTAACTCAAGATTGTAGTCCTACTATTCTTAATGATACAGCACCTGAAAAATGTGGCTATATGAATACGTCTCTTAATGGTAGGAAAGGAGGTGGAGTGGCTGCCTTATTCAAAGATACATTCCAGTGCAAAGAAAATACATTAGGTAATTTTATTTCTTTTGAATACCTCTGTTTTACTTTGAGGTGTACCCCCAAAATTTTGTTTTTAATCATTTACGATACTCTGCAAATTTTATTGATGATTTTGCTGAACTACTTTCTGTCATATCAGTTGATTATAACTTGTTTATTATTACAGGGTATTTTAACATCCACATAGATAATAGTACGGACCCTAATGCCAAATCACTTTTTGCACTATTTGACACTTTTGATCTCACTCAGCATGTGAAAGAGCGTACACACACTCAAGGCCACATTCTGTATCTGGTTATCTCAAAAGTTCTCAATATTTCCTCAGTTGTGGTTAAAGACATGGCCCTGTCTGATCATTTCTGTGTCTTTTTTGAATCACTAATCTCCCTGAATGTTCCTATTAAGAAAAGGTAAATTAATGAGAGTACCAATGCTCAGTTTATGGAAGCCATAGCTATTTCTCCAACAATTTGTGCTCAGTCAGTTGATGTACTCCTTGATAATTTTAATGTAAAAATATTGAATGTCATGGATCGTGTTGCACCGGTAAAGGTAAAGAAAATTATGAGCAAACAGAAAACACCATGGAGAACAACCATGATGGTAAGCACCCGACAAAGAGAATGTAGGAAAGCAGCACGCAAGTGGAGGAAAACTAAACTTCAAATTCCCCATGACATCTATAAACAAAGCCTTGGTAGCTTCAACAATGAGTTACGCAGAGCCAGACAGCAACATTTATCGGGAATGATTAAGAAGAATATCAATAATACCCGCACTCTATTTGTCATGGCCAACAAGCTTACAAACCCAATAAAGCAGATAGCATCAGAACTCATGTCCACTGTGAAATGCAATGAATTTGCGTGTTTCTTTAGTGAAAAACTTAAAAGTATTAGGCGAACCATCAGCACTACACAGTCTAACAAGGACACTGTACCATCACTACGACCACCAAGACATAACTTGGTTATTATGTTTACTACAATTGATCAAAAATCTCTAGAAGAAACAGTTTGACATCTTAAAGGTTCTACATGTTGTCTCACACTGCCATTAAGACTTTTTTAAAACAATTTTGAACTCTATAACAATTGACCTGCAGCAAATAGTTAATAGCTCCCTGAAATCAGGCATTTTCCCAACATCTCTAAAAACAGCTGCCATTAAGCCCCTATAAAAAAAATCACTGGATGCATCTATAATGAACAACTACAGACCTCGCAAAGATCATTGAGAAGGTTGTATTCAATCAGCTCACCGATTTTGTGACCTCAGGAGGTCTCTTAGACAAATTTCAGTCAAGCTTTCGACCCCACCACAGTACTGAAACGGCCCTGATTAAAGTTTTAAATGATATATGGCTGAATACTGATTCTGATAAAATAACTGTTCTTGATCTCAGTGCAGCCTTTGATACTGTAGATCATATAACACTTATAGATATGCTGGAAAATTGGGTAGGACTTTCTGGGACAGTCCTTGAGTGGTTCAGATCTTATCTAGATGGCTGGAGTTACTTTGTCACCATTGGTAATCATGAATCTGATGGTGGCTATGACATGCGGCGTTCCACAGGGATCAGATCTCGGACGGCTTCTGTTCAATCTCTATATGCTATCTCTGGGGCAAATTCTACAGAACAACAACATTAACTACCACAGCTATGCCGATGATACTCAAATATATATGTCTCTCGAACCGTATAACAACAGCTCAATAGACTCTCTGTGTCACTGTATAGAGCCCATAAATACCAGGAGAACCAAAACTGTCTGCAATTATACCAAGATAAAACTGAGATTATTGTGTTTGGCAAAAAAAAATTAAGAATAATTATTAGTAAAGAGCTGGATTCTCGGGCCCTTAAAACCAAGGATCAAGTCCGTAATCTTGGTGTTCCGACAGACTCAAACCTCACATTTAACAGTCATATACCCAATAAGGTGTAAGGCAGGCCGGAGATTGGAAAAGGAGGAGGTGGAGAGTGGAGTGGGGAGGTGGTTGTTTGATAGAGCAGATTGGAAGCGGTTCCTGGAGATGAGTGAGCAGCTGATGAGTGCTGTGGACGGGGTCGGGGAGGTGGATAGGGTGGAGGAATGGGGGCTCTACCGAAAGCGCTCTGGGAGGAGAGGGAAGAGGAAGGCAGTCCCGTGGTGGACAGATGAGTGTGGGAAGGCAGTGAAGGACCGTAATAGGGCGTTTAGGGTGTTAAAACGGTCACTGAATTTCTGATTAAGTATATTCGGCAGGCTAAGAAGGCTTGTAGGAGGGGATTTTGTGATTTTATTGGACAGGAAACACCGGTGAGAGAGGTATGGGGTATGATCAAGAGGATGAGTGGGTAAGGAGGGAGGGGGGTTATCCAGTCCTAGGTTATGGGGATGAGGTTGTGGTGTCAGATATAGAAAAGGCTGAAATGTTGGCTGAGGTCCATAGCTCGTCTAACTTGGGAAGGGATGGAACGGTGAGGTAGTATCATAGGGCGCTGGACAGGAGGTTGGACGTAGAGGGGGTTATGAATGCGCTTTACAATGTGGCAGAGGAGAGGAGGGCTTTGATGGGGAAGACATCGCCTGGGAAGGATCAGGTGTGTTATGTAATATTGGCCCATTTCAGTGATGGGGTGTTTGGCAAGGTTTAGAATTTTTTTTAACAGAGTGTGGGTTGAGGGGAAGCTACCTGTGGCATGGAAGAAGACGGTGGTGGTGCCTATTAGAAAGCCTGGGAAGGATCCGACAAGCGCATCCAACGATAGGTCGAAAGCACTGACATCACACCTCTGTAAAGTTATGGAACGGTTGATTGTGGGGAAATTTGTGTTTTTCATGGAGAGCAGGGGGTTGGTAGCTCCATATCAGAGTGGATTTAGGAAGGGAAGGGGTACTATGGACCCTGTTCAATGTTTAGAGGCAGAAGTCAGGAAGGAACCGGTGAATGGGGAGGCAGTGGTGGCTGTCTTTTTTGATGTGGAGAAAGCGTATGACATGTTGTGGAAGGAGGGGCTGCTGATTAAGCTCGGACTCATGGGGGTTGGAGGTAGGACGTACAATTGGATTAAAGACTTTCTGTTTGGTAGATCAATTCAGGTGAGGGTGGGGATGGTGTTATCCAGGAGATTTGCTGTGGAGAATGGAACCCCTCAGGGGAGCGTACTGTTATGGAACAGTCCAGTGCAGTTCCATAATGTTTAATGATGTGTACTGTCGGGTTCAGCAGGGTATAGGTAGGTCGCTGTATGCTGATGATGGGGCATTGTGGAAGAGGGGTAGAAATGTGACGTATGTTGTCAGGAAGGTTCAGGAAGCAGTAGATGGGGTAGAAAGATGGGCAAGACAGTGGGGTTTTAGGTTTTCAGTGGAAAAGACAAAGGTGGTAATTTTCACAAGGAAGATGGTTGGTGATGAGGCTAAAGTTAAATTGTATGGGAGTACTTTGGAGTGGGTGGAGTTTTTAAGGTTCCTAGGGGGCTTCTTTGATGCCAGAATGACATGGGGTGAGCACCTTGAGAGGATTGTGGAGAGGTGTAAGAAGGTTTTGAATGTGATGCGCTGCCTGACAGGGGAAACTTTGGGAGCTTATAGGCCACGTTGAGAACCATGTATGTGTCATTAATTAGATCGGTGGTGGACTATGGGTTTATTGCTTATCGGTCAGTGGCAGTGAGGACACTGGAGAGGTTGGATAGAGTGCAGGCACAGGGGCTTCGAGTTTGCAGTGGGTATCCCCGGTATCAGCGCTGCAGGTTGAGTTGAGGGAAATGCCATTACAGTTGAGAAGGCAGTTGTCGATCAATTACTGGGTTAATTTGCAGGGACATGGGGGTTTGCACCCTACAAAAGAGGTGTTGTTGGGGTGCTGGGAACATGGTGAGAGGGAGCTCATGAGCTTTGGGTGGGTGGGGGATTCCCTGGCCAGGTTACAGAGGGAGGAGATTTAGTCCAAGTGGATTTGCCAGTAAGACCTCCTTGGATGCTTTTCCCTCCAGTGGTGTATCTTGCGATTTTGGAGATGGTGAGAGAGTATCTGTAGGGCCTCTGCTTTGCCGAGGTGGTTAAGAGGCACCTAGAGGGTGGGTACGCAGATCACTAGGCGGTTTAAACGGCTGAGCTTCTGGCGGAGCAGTTTGCATTGAGGTGGGTGGAGGACACTTAGCCGGAAAGGGTGGTTATATGCTCGGATTCAAGTGAGGTGCTGGTTAGTTTGCAGTCCTTCAAGTCAACTAGGCAGCAGACATTTCAAACAGGGTGTGGGAAGCACAGGATAGAGCAAGAAGATATGGGACCAGCCAGATATGGGCTGGAAACAAAGTAGCCAAAAAATTGGCAAAACAGGCCCCGAGGAGGGGGGTGGTGGACGTGGTGGTGTCCTTGAGCAGGGCATAGGCTAAGGGGGTTGTGTGGAAGGAGGCGAGGAAGGTGTGGCAGGTGGAATGTTGGCACCAAAGGAAGGCACGTGTTCCAGATACAGGGTGAGATTTGGGATGTTAGGAGGACTGTTAGGAGTAGGGTGGAGGAAAGGAATTTTGAATAGATTGAGGTTAGGGCACTGTGGATTGCACGACATGCAACATCTGATAGGGAAGCATCGGACTGGGTTGTGTGACTACTGTGGGGAAATGGAGACGGTGGATCATGTCCTGAGGCAGTGCAGGCTCTATGAGAGAGAGAAGTTGAGACAGGGTCTGAGGGCAGATTGGGTGCATGTGTTAAGGTTAGAAGCTGTGTTGGGGAGGGGGTGTTCAGGTGCAGTGGTTAAGTTTCTGTTTTTGTACCTTAGAAAAACTGGGTTGGCTGGGAGAATTCAGGTCTTCCCTGAAGCTGGCCCACACTCCTTTGCAGTAGGTGCACCAATAGCATTGGATGCCAATTGCCGTTAAAACCCACAGAAGATGTGAGTAGAGTCGAGGCTAGGTGAGTGGAGTTGAACCGGTACCATGCAGTGGAAAAGGGGGGAAAATGATGGTAAGCCAAGGCGAGAGACGACTGTTTCTAACCAGTGGGTTTGTGAGTGTGTGTGTGTGTGCCGTAAAACAAAATGTGAAAATCTCTTGTATTTACAATAGAGTTTAGGTAACCTTTCAAATTACAGCCCGTCTCTTATGGCTTAGGTCCCACGTAACTACGTAGCTGTGACAACTACGCCATCTGCTGCCCATCCTCCCCCTGCAGGAGGCGGGCCTCAGCGCTCGATGTAACCGGCCTTCTGACACCACCGCCCATCATCAACCCATCACACCTGTTGTCTCGTTTAGCGCACCTGATCACCATCCAGTCATTTTCCCCAGTATATATGTTCCCTCTGCTCCCTCTGTCTTTGTGTGTTATTGTCTCTTTGCTGTGAGCAGACTTCAGCTGCAATATATAAAAACTACTACAAGTCACTACGACTCAGTCTCCTCAGTCCGCTGCTCCTCTCCTCATACAGCTGACATTAGCAACAAGAATGTAAGTACATGGTAAGAATGGGTAGTTATGTAGGAACAATGTAGTTGTTACGTGTACTTACATGAATGAAGAATAATACTCCAGACCTACTTAGTAAACAGATAGGTGATAAAAAAGCAATTTTTAAAGAATATAATTGTCATTCTTATTTGTGTTTATGAATTTATGTCAGCTATGCGAATAGGAGAGGAGCAGCAGACTGAGGAGTCTGAGTCACGTTCTCTTTCTTAATATATTTAATAGCGCGTAGCTGAATGCTTCTAACGGCAGTGAGACAATAACACACAAAGACAAAGGGAACAGAGGGAACATATATACTGGGGGATATGTCTGGATGGTGATCAGGTGTGCTAAACGAGACAACAGGTGTGATGGGTTGATGATGGGCGGTGGTGTCAGAAGGCCGGTGACATCGAGCGCTGAGGCCTGCAGGGGGAGGATGGGCAGCAGATGGCGTAGTTGTCACAATTTACCATTTAAATACGAGTTTGGTGGCAGAATTAAGGATTTAAGAGAAAAGATGATCCGCATTTCTCCGCTTTGTGCAATGTTTCACCATGCCAACACACACTTTGTGCAATCAGTTCTTGCCAATACAAAAGCCGCATTGACATCTATAACAAATGTATGAATTGATTAGGAATCAAGCCACAAGCACTTACCTGTTGGGTGTCCTAGCCCCCACTGGCTCTCCTTGAAAATTACAAGGAAAGTGTTACAAGGAACAGAGGGCTGTCATTTGAAATGGTGACCAGAACATGAAAACCAGAACATTAAAAAATATTGACAATTACCATGCTAGCTAGGTACTAACTGGTTTGCTATGGGGCAGATGTATGAGAGTTACGTTGCTTATTATTGTGAGACTTAAAAAATATTTGTGACTTTGACCAATCAGCAGGTTAAATACATTTTTGCTAACACCTAACATTGTATGGTGGCTGGCTGCCGCAAATCTTTTCATGTTTGAAGAGTCCACGCTCCCGCCTGAAATTACATTCCACAGAATTCGCAACTGCATCAATCCAATTCTCTTTTTGTTGTTGTAGACGTTTACTACAGCAATGCTGTTCAAAGTGCAATACTACTGTTGTTTTCTCCTTTGGGTTTAAGGCTATGTGTTTTGTAAAAGCATTTTTTGACAACTGATGATGTCAAATTAATTAATTAATTTGATTGATTGAATACCAGGGAACAAAGAAGTGCATCAAACTAAATGGAGCATCATATCCAGCACTTCTCAAGGAAGGTACTTAAAGTTTGATCCATACTTCAAGTGTTTAACAACGTTTTGCATCATGCACATATGCATGATTAAAAACCACAGTCTTTAATCTGAGATCATGCATTGTTCTCCTGCATGATCTCAGATTAGTCTTTGGGATAAAGTTATCTATGTTTGCATAGCCTAATTAAATTGCACATAATGCATCTCAAAGTAGTCTTCTTTGCCAATCATTTTGGATAAGTGCTGGAACATTACCCAAAAAAGGGCATAATGCCTCAAATTCGCCTATAGCTGCCTTACCCAGGATTGTAGGCATACTATATGATATAAAAAATCTCAAACAAGTCTCAAACAAATTTTTTTGCTCTAGTCTCATGGAAATCACGAAATGGGAAAGGTACAGAGACTGTAGATTATTTTCAAAGTAAAGCTTTATTCAAGATTTATACACCTGGAGCAGTTAACAGCACTCTCAACAGAGTCAAGAAAAAAGCTCACTGTTGAAGGTTGAGCTCATGGCCTATATATCTCTCACCAGCATCTCTGCAACCTTCGGCTTAGAAAGATAACAAGATGTTTACAGCCCTTGAGAAGTTTAGCCAAAACTATAGCTATCTGTTGTAGTGAGCAGATCCGTAACACATAATGGCCTTAGTAAATTACTGGGTTCTAATTAGAATAAGCAATATGATTTCATTGTATTATGGAATAAGAACATTTCCACCACATTCCCTCTTGAGACTAAAACTCAACAAAAGGAATTTTTTAACTAATGAAAAACAAAAAACAGTAGAAAATACATCATACATTGCAGCAAGAGCAACAGATTATTATTAAAAAATCTCCTACCATAAATCATCATCAAACTAGTATTGATTAGATGCAAAACAATCAACAATCTTTTATTAATGCATAAAAATTTCGTCCCATATCCTAAGGAATGGGAATCGACAAATACTTTATTATTCATGTTAGTCACAAAAATATTTTAAACAAGCAATGATAATAGAATTATTATATGTTCACTTGGTTTTGTTACAGCTTTCATCTATGTCCCTCACATCGATCCCCTGTACAACCATATAACATTCATGTTCCTGTTGTTTAGATCTGTGTAAGTGAGGTTAAGTGGGCGAACTGTGAACAAGGCCAAGAACACAAACAATCACACAGGAAAAAACATCCTGCTACTCTACCTCGGCATATATATCAAGGAAAACAGTCTCTTCATAATCCCCATTTGAATCAAACCCAGAAGAATCAGAAACAAGTCAGGCAAGTAATGAGATATTGAACGCAAATCCCACAGCTTTTGCACACAGCTTCTTAAGAGATATGACTACAAACCATATGGCTCTTAAGAAAACCAAACCAAAAACCAAAATGGCCCAATGAAAAAAACATTACCTATGATTCCAGACAGCTAAATGGACACCAATGACCACTGGTCTCCTGTTCACTATTCAACTGCCGCCAGAAGTGTTGAACAACATCAGTAAGGTTCTGATCCTTTTCCGGGATATAAGTACAACTGATCTGGCCAACCAGATGATATACCCCACCCTGTTCTGCTAACATTATGTTTAAGACCATACGATTTTGCAGAACCATAACACGCAAAGCCCTCAGCTCAGGCCTCATTATCATAAACCCATCCGTAGTGATATTAACAAGTGTCTCCAACTCATAACCTATCCTATCTATCTCATGGGCATTCTCAACAGCCCCGTACCAAGGAATTAACCCACGCCAGAGTTTCTTTCATCTAGTGGAGCGTTTGGCATTTAGCAGAACATGATTAGGGGAGCCTATTGAATTTCTACAAACCTGGTGATAAAAATTACTGGAAGGAGGAAAAAAATGTTATGTGGTGTTCAACATAACAAAAACACAACACCCAGTCCATCCCTGGGGCAGACAAACATAAGCATTATCCCCACAAGCCCAGTAGTGTTCTCTATAAGTGTGAGAAGTATGAGCTGTGAGGTGCAGCTATCATTAGGTACCGAACGCAGGACAGAATATGCTCCTACAAATAATTCACCAGAATTCATTATTGCAAGCATGGATATCCTGCTTTTAGGCACATAGCAATAGTAAGCATAATCGGTGCATGTCGATAAATGTTCCTTTGTTGTCCACTCTGCAATAAGAGGTAGTAGAGGAAGGGGTAATGCGTGGCACCAAGGGAATCAGGTCAGGTTTAGAGTCAAGCGGTGTGCTAATGATTCTGTTGCACCAGGCTGCCTGGTCTTAAGACAAGAGCAACCTACAATTTCTCCTAGACAATTTGTCAGTACTACGTTGTGGATGTAGGGCCAGTAATATGCTAGTGATCACAAGTGGTTCCGGGTAGAAGCGTAGTGAACCCCAAGCCAAATGGGGCATTTGTGCACAGGCATAACAGGGGCTGGTGTGCCTCATGACCCTTCTCACCATGTGGTTCATCAGTAACCACCAGCCATTCTCATGGTGGCGCTTTCCGTGGTCTGATGCCCAATCATGTAGTTTGGCGGTCCTCCTGTAATGGCTCGGGCGACTGTTATTTGCTAGACTCCAGTCTTGAGCCCACCGTGGACTCGCGCTGAGGCAGTTATTATTTAAGTCCAGCCGTTGGACTATTCTGCTGCTGTTGGTCCCTCTAGGTTCTCCATGGTTCCCCACAGCCTCCATGGTCCAGCTAATGTCAGGATCAGCAATACCGACGATGAAGGCAGTGAAACGTGACTTTCAGTAAGTGATCAGGTACCCAGTGATCATCCTTATTTGTCTGCCATGAGGAGAAAGACCCGTAGTGTGATGATCTCTGCCTCGCATGTACATTAAGGCAAGTGGCATCACTGTCACCCATGACAACCCCGTCTCAGCCATCAATTTAGTCAGTTTGGTTTTTAGAGTCTGATTAGCTCTCTCCACAAAGCCATTGCTGGCTGGATGATAGCTACAATATGTGTCCAGATCTATCTGCAGACTAGTGGAGATGCATTCAATTACACTATTTACAAAATGGGAGCCATTGTCCATCTGGGAATAACTTCACAATTTCTTTGCGACAGCAACGGCTGTAGCATGTTTGCATAGACATGCTTCTATCCAGTTAGGGAATGCATCCACTATTACCAGGCAATATTTGTATCCCTGGCATGGAGTCAACTCAATAAAATCCATCATTAAGTGCTCAAACAGCCCCACAGGCCTGGGTGGACTGACATAGGCATCAGTCTGCCCCTACCCACATTGTCATATAAATCACACATTTTGCACAGTAATTTTCAGCATGTAGGGGAAATCCTGGTACAAACCAAAATGTATGTACAATATTCACAACCCCACCCTTGGAAACATGGTCTTGGCCATGTGCCAACTTAGCAACGTGGGGTAACAGGAGCGTGGAAGGACAGTGAGGTCATTAGGACCAACCCAAAGCTTTAGCTTCAGGTCAAAGTAGCATTTCAACAGCTTCAGGTGAGAGACCTCCACTGTGTTAGTGCCTGATTGTAAGTCCAGAAACATCATTAAGAGAGAAAACATCAGTTGCAGGCAGAGAAACCATCTGCAATATGGGGGAGACAGGAGACGTGGCTGCTGCTTTAGCAGCCAAGTCAGCTACAGCGTTTCCTTTAGAGACAGGATCCGAGGCGTTAGTATGAGCCAGACATTTGCAAACAAATGAAGTCTGGTAGTAAGATAGAGTCGAGTAGATTAGCAACTAACCTAGAGTGACAGATTGTCTTACTAGATGCTGTTAGGAGCCCGCGCTGGCACCACAGAGTACCAAAATCATGCACGACCCCAAAACTATATCTGCTTTCTGTGTAGATATTAACAGACTGATGTTGTGCTAGAATACAGGCCCTAGTGAACGCAAACAGCTCAGCTGAAGTGACGGCACATGCCACCAAGTGCTCCCCTTCCGGGGAATGCTGGGCGGAGACATCCACAAAGAACTCAAGATCAGCATTATCAATGGGTGTGTCTGAGAGGTCGGGTCATGGCTTACTGACTTCTTCCACTATGGCAGCACAGTCGTAAGGGTCACCATCATCATCTGTAGGCAGAAGAGTAGCAGGGTTAAGAACAATGCATCTCTTCAGTTTAACATGAGACATTGTCAACAGAATGTTTGTTGGTGCAATAACCTAGCAGAGTGCAAATGTGCTGTCTTAGCCTGTGAAATGAGAGAATGAACAGCATGTGTAACATGAACAGTGAGAGGGCACAGGGCAACAATGTCTGCACAAGCCAGAACAGCCTCAGTAGCTAACCATAGCCTGAGAGACTAGATCCAAACGCTTGGAGTAGTACGCCACTGGCCGCTGCTTCCCACCGTGGTCCTGTGACAAAACAGAAGACATGAACCCATTTTTCTCACAGACAAAGAGGTTAAACAGCTTCGCATGATCCGGTAAATCAGGGAGTGGTAGACAGGGAGTGTATGAGACGATCTAGAGTCAGTGGTCCAGTGGTTTTGTCCACTTTTGCAATTATTTGGCCATGAATGATAGATTAGACAGAGGCTGTGTGATTTCAGCAAAGTCTGGAAGCCAGGCTCTGCAGTAGCTGGCCACACCCAAAAGGCTCATAATTTGGGCTTTGGTTATCTGTTTTGGGAGTTCCAGCACTGATTTAACGTGTTCTGGACCCAATGATCTACCATTAGGCGTGATGTCATGGCCTAGGTACCTAACAGATTGTCGGACAAGTTGCAATTTTGTTTCGGAAACCTTATGCCATTCTCAGCCAAGAGATCCATCAATGCTCCGGTATTAATTTCGGAATCCTTCTGTGTCTCAGAGCACAGGAGTAAATCATCAACATATTGTTTGAGCTTACTTCCAGCCGGAGGTACGAACCATTCCACCGATCTTAAAAGCAAACCAATATAGTGATTTTTTTTGCCACAGGAATGCTGAAAAATGCGTTAGCCAAATCTATAACTGAGAACCAATTTGCGTCCAATGGAACATCAGATTACACAGTGACAGGGTTGGGAATGACAGAGGAACGAGCATGTATAACTTCATTAACAGGTCTAAGATCTTGAACAAATCGCCAATCCCCATTAGCTTAAGAACAGGAAGGTTGGCAGTGTTACATGGAGAATCAGGGCAGAGTGTTATGGCACCCCTCCCTACCAGGGAATCATGAACAATAGCAATGCTTTCTTCAGCTTCCTTACCAAGTGGGTACTTAGCAAGGCCTGAATGTGTACTTGGGTGTGACTGTGAGAGGCTGAACACCTTTCATTTGTCCAATTTCGAACTTCTCTTTAGTCCACAGTGTATCAGGAAGGCCCTGAAGCAGTGGGGAATCAACAACTGGCAATGAGACCATCTGCAATAGAGGCATATATTTGTCAACATCATGAACACCCCGCTGGGCCGTGGCAGCCCAATAGAATGGAACACACCAAACAATGTGGGGGTTAAAACCATCTTTCATGGTAATCCAGTCATTCACGTCCAGCATAGTTTCCTGCCAGGGGCCAGCAGCCTCCCAACTAACCTGATCGGTCTTTGCAATCGAAATGTGGGGTATCCTATTAGTAAAGCTAAACAATGATTGTTGTTTGCTTGTCAACTGGAGCACTAACACACAGTGGTCTGGTCCTATAAACACTTGGATATTAGAGTCTCAGACCCTGATTTGACTAGCCATTTCTTCTCATAGTTTAAGTCCCTAACCAATGGGGAGAAATGAGAAGAGCAATGCAATCCCACTTCAGGCATGACCAAACCATTTTGTTTCTAGAGAGAGTGCACAATGGAGTAGATTTCACCAAGGCGCATAAAGTCTGCATCTGGTTATAAATCCCATGCATAATGCCAATCTGGACCTGTCTGAATGTCAGACAGCATCAATCTCTGACAGTCCTCCTGTGGCTGTGTAATTACAAGACCATCCACTTTCATGCCCAATTTGCACATGAGGTCTCTGCCAGCCAAATTGCAGGAACAACATAAATAAATAAATTGGTGCTGAATTGGAATACCATCTACAGATAAAGGCACCTATAGTGTGGACAGTTTCATTTGATATGGGGAAATTCAACATGGAGTCATGCATGATAACAGACATTGCAGTATCTACTAGAAATCTTAAGGGCTTACTTTTGATCAGAAGGGTACTATAAGGGGTATATTTGGACTTGCTAAATCTCTTAAGGAGATTTAGCAAGTAAGTTTCACAATGCAAGTAAGTTTCACAGTTTTGCTCAAAGCAGGCTGGAGGCCATACACCATGGCAGCCTTCAACAGGCTATTATAGTTCTCTTAGCTGGTCAGGCCACTGTATTTTCTGAAACCACCAAAGGAGCCAGAAGGAGAGCCTGGTCAGTGTCGGCCGATTGTCCGGATCTGGTAGTCAGCTTGGTAGTCAGCTTGTTCAGGAGAGGGAATGAAGGTGGTGTGGGAAGAGGAGTGGAGGCAGACGGAGGGTTAAACCTTGTAGGGGAGACCATGGGGTTTTCCAGCTTTGGGTAGAGGAGTGGCAGGGGCGGCGCCTGGGTTGGAGATAGAGATGGGCCCGGTGCTGGTACAGGAGCTGCAGGGATTGGAGTGCAGTAAGGAGGTGGAATGTTTAAGAAGATACAAAAATGTTCACACTCATCTTTTTATTAATATTTTTTAAGTAAAAGTTTTTTATTTCTATTTTTATTTGTAATCATTTTTTGAGTTTATCTGAGGTTTTTATATCTTTTTCGATTTGTTTTCATTGTTTTTCATGTATACATCTATGCCATGTCATAGCAACTCTCTTCTCTATACATGCATTTTACATTCATCCTCGATTAATTACAATTTCCCAAAAACTGTTTACTGCACAGCCTGTTCCACACAGGGCCCCATGGGCCCAAACAGGTTTTATTAAGAGGTCTTCAGAACCTTTCCCCCAAAGGAGTTATTGTAAGAAAAAACTCAGTCTCACCCTTTAGTTTCTATGTTCGGATGGCGTAGCCATTCACTGATGCTCCCTTCTGCTCCGGCCTAGACGTGTGTGAGTTCTCTGAACCACACTTTTGTGATCCCTGTGCACAGTTAACCTTGGAGTCCCCAGGAACGATCAGTGAACGGAGCTAGCCATCCCATCCTCGTCGCCAAATTGTCGTGGAAATCACTAAATGGGAAAGGCACAGAGATTGTAGATTCTTTTCACAAGTAAAGCTTTATTCAAGATTTATAAACCTGGAGCAGTTAACAGCACTCTCAACAGAGTCAAGAAAAAAGCTCACTGTTGAAGGTTGAGTTCATGGCCTGTATACATTTAGTACAGCCCACAGTGTAGTCTACATATCTCACCAGCTTCTCTGCAACCTTCGGCTTAGAAAGATAACAAGATGTTTACAGCCCTTGTGGGGGATTTGTTTTAATCCACACACAGAAAATGACTTCTGGGATAGGACGAATTACACATACAGATGATTTCTATGTTCATCATTATTTATTTACTTTATGTTGAGAGATAGTCATGAGCAAGCAATTACCATGTACCCAGAGAGTGGCGGTTCTAAAATATACTGCCTTTGTTTCCACTGTTGGGATGACCTGACTGTGGCCCATGAGCTTAACATAACACTTACTTGGTGGACATGACCCAAGTATGAACCATGAGGATGTCGTGAATTACTGTCGCATATTACGAGCATTCAGGGAGGTAGAAGAGGCGCAGCCCACCCGGGGGGTTGCCAACCAGATGAATAGTCAGATTGTGTGATGTGTGAAAGTTCTGTATAAAAGCCATGGTCCAAACTCAGAACAGACTCAGTACCTGGCTTTAATATCTGTCATTATTGTATGATTTTCAATAAAGTTTATTGGATTCACAAAGTCCTGAGTTGAAGTGCATTTGTTTTTAGTAGATTGGTTGATTTTCCATGACACCCTTGAGAAGTTTAGCCAAAACTATAGCTATCTTTTGTAGGCACATCCTGTACAAGTTAGCTTGTTACTAATAACTGAAATTGCTCACTCCAAGGAGAACCTTACGAATGTGTTTGGCTACTTTAGTTTTTGCTGCCCATTTAGTGTCAATGTTCCCCGTTCAAAACAACCACGTGTTTTGTCCCCATTTCAGTGATCTCACCATAGGGTTATGTTTTGTGACTGCTCTCTACTTGTTAACATTTTATTTTCTATATGCTGTTTTATTTATGGTCTTGTACATTGTTTACTAATTTTAAGCTATTTTAGGACCCTCCCAGCACATCCAAAATATTTAATTCAGGCAATTTTATATCTGTATTCGAAACCAAAGAGAAGTTCATCATCCCCACTGAGGCAGACACATGTTTGGGAGTACACTGGAACAGAGGTTGACAAGGTCTTCAGTGATATCCTTGAAGAAAAAACAGACCATTGTTGTGGACCATTGTTGATTGCTTTTCAGTGACTGGTAAATGGTTGTACAAATACAGAATCAAAATGTGACCTTAGTAATTGATTATCCAACACACAAATGTAGGTTCTTAAAGTTAAGATTAATCTGAGAGGTAGTATATCTTTAACATGGCCCTTGTTGATTGGATTTTGCCCTCTGGTTTTCTTTTTGACTCTCTTGGACCATCCTCGTACACGGACACCTTGTCGTTGTCACCTCACTCAACAGAGTGACACACCTCTCTGTTGTCCCCAAACAGACACACCAATTTCCCAAAAGAGCAACTCTCTGATGTTCCCAAGAAGTCAGCACACAGATGACCCCTCTTCACAGGCCAAAGAGGTGATAATGCATATGGATGCTGTATACTTCACATATTTCCGGCATCACATTGTTTGGTGTAGTCTTGTTACTTTTGTCTTTTTCATTGGCAAGCTTGTTAAGAGTCCTGGAACGAAAGCCTGGAGGGGAGAAGATTCTTAAAGAATATGAAATGAGGGCAGATATGAAAGACAGAACAAGCAGGAATATTGTCAACATTGTTGTTGCTGATATGATTGAAAAGTATAAATAAAATACTACCAAAAGATGATGCATGATGGTGTCGACCATTGGTAGAGTTTGCTTAATCAACCTGTTTTAGTAATCTTGGTGAAGCCCTATTGACAACAGATTCCCTCCATTTGTAAAATGGAACTTATATGACGATACAGAATTTGGACTGGCATGTAATTATCTAACATTTGTTATTGTCGTCATGGACAAAATAAATTTAAGCCCTAATGAATTTTGTCAAACATATTTTTGAGGTCTTTTGTAGGATTTAATTGACATTGGTTCATCATAGTGGCATTTACTTTCTCAGGCATGCTCCACCTATGGACAAAAGAATGCAGTATGCCTTGGGGATAGTAACACTGTTCACTTCTCTAAAAGATCCTTAGTCTAAAAAATGCTATGTGAGTATGGGCTTTATTTTGAAGTAAGGTTAATGTAATGTAGCTTTTGTTGTCTCTTAGAAATAATGTAATAGTGTACACTTCATGAACATTATTCTTTATATTGATTAATTCTTTACACATTTCCAACTTTGCTGATGTTGTCTTTAGGAACACTTTTTTGAAGCAGACAGCTATGAGGGCTACATCGCCTGGAAGATTAAGAACATACAACGGGAACTTAGTGGTGGTAGGAGAAGGAGCTTTCAGTCCTTAGACTGCAGCGGACAAGAATTGGAGAGAGCAGTTAATGAAGAGCAGCAGCTGGATGGAGACCAGTGTCGGGAGGTCATATTTCTACTCAAACACAGTTGAGACAAACAACAGATCTTGAAAATGAGAGAAACTTACCAACACAGACAAAAGCTGGTCCACGATTCTGAAAGATGCAGCACAGTGCTTATCGTGCTCCCAAGGTTCCTTGACACAAAAGGCCTGGTAAGTTTGCACATTTTCTGTTTATTTCCTGTCAAGAACAGCAGTGCAAAAATGAAAATAGTCAACACCTTTTACTACCACCACTATCAAATATACCACACTTGCTTCCTCCCCTTTAGGTGCTGCAAGATTTTGACCTCTTGTTTGGAACTGAGACTTCATCAAAACTTCTTAAGAAATGGGGAGCATTCTTTAAGACAAAGGTGATACAGCAAGCCAAAACCCTCAGCAAGACTAATGCTGGAATACCTCATCCAGTCTGCAGAGGAAAACTCTGATGAAGCTGATGAGGTCCAAGCTAAATCATTAAAGATTTAATCTAGTGTCTGTAAGATTTAACCTAGTGTATATATGATAACTATTTCAAATGCTGATATAATACATTTCCCCTAATTGTTTTTGTTTTGTACTTTTTAATGACAATTACTTTTAAAAATTGTAAATTGGTGTATGCAATTTATCGGGTGTTTTTCATGCGGAAATTGGTGCCGCCCTCTTATCTGTTCTTCTTAGGTTGGGATAGTGACATGGCTTCACTGCTGCTGCTAGTCTACCTACTGCCACCATCACAGGAAGGAAAGAAGGGAGCTGTGAAGAACAGTGTATGGGAATCTATGGACAATGTAGTTTATTCTGTTGCTATTCTTGCTATTCTGTTTCTCAATGTTCAAATAAACCTGCCATTAAAATGATAAACTAATCATTTCTTTGTCAGTGGGCAAACGTACAACATCAGCAGAGGATCAAAAACCTTTTTCCCCTCACTGTATGTTGACAAAGATGATCTGACAACAATGACTGCAAGGATTCTGTATCAACCACAAGGCGGTGCTATTGAGGTTCCCCACATTTGCAAGATCCCCATGCTCATACAGTTTGAGTTAGAGCCTTGAAAATAGGTAGATAAGTCCGTCTTCTCACATGGAACATATTTGCAATTGGCTGGAACTGCAGGTGCTGTGATCCTCCATACATCCCATCACCCAACAGCACAACCCTACCATCACCTGGAGCATGTGGAACATTCTGGGATGGTCGACAAGGTTCCGGAAAGCCTGCCTGGTATGGTGAAGTACCGCTACCCAAGTACTGCCGCTCAATGGCCATAGAGCAGCTTAGGGCGGCCAAAACTAGACTAGCGTGGACAACCTTGTGTGTGTCCAGGAGGGAGACGAGTGTCAGGCCACTAAAAATACCTGGTAATGACATATTTGGAACACGTGGCCCACGTACGTGCTGTCCTGCTACATCTCACACACCATCTACACTGCCCACAATTTACACTGCCCTCCTTCGCATAAAGTTGATCAGGTTGTTGATTATGGCCTGTGGAATGTTGGTCCACTCCTCTTCAATAGCTGTGTGAAGTTGCTGGATATTGGCAAGACCTGGAACACGCTGTCGTATACACCGATCCAGAGCATCCCAAACATGCTCAATGGGTAACATGTCAATCAATCAATTACATTTATTTTATGAAGTGCATTCTACATCAGCAGTTGTCACAAAGTGCTTTTACAAAACACCCAGCCTTAAACTCCAAGGAACAAACAACTGTAGTGTTGAACTTCAGTGGCTAGGAAAAACTCCCTAAGAAGGCCAAAATCAGGAATTAGGAAGAAACCTAGAGAGGAACTAAGCATAGAAGAGAGACCAGTCCAAATTGTAATAGTTAATTGATGCATGTGGGCTGAACCCAGAGTCTATTTAAACCTAGTCCAGATCTAGAAGCATGACCAGATGGACAAGGAGAGGGACAGACGGGGGGATGGGGGGTGTCAGCAGAGTGGCAGCTGAAATCGTCAGATATCGTCCTGATCTGCAACACAACGAGGAGGACTTTGGATAGGGACCGCAATGAGTCAAGCCTGGTACACGGAAGGTGTGGGCCAAGCCCTCATGTCCTCCTCAGTATAAAACGACAGAAGACAAGGAAGATTTTGACCCTACTCCTCCAACACAATAATATAGGAGCGTAAGACCTTAGGGCTGAGTCAGGGGGGTCCACTGACACTGTGGCCCTATCCAGAGGAGGCCCTGGACAGGGCCCAACAAGCAGGAAATCAATCGACCCACATTGCCAAGCATCAACCAAAGGGACACCCACCAACTGCAATCATCCTGAATGAGGGCCGGGTATTGCCTGCAGAGTGCAGGCCAATTGCATAATTGCGCAACAGAGAGATAACAACAAGCCAGTGACCCCACCCCCAAATGGCATTAGAGGGAAAGCATCCCAAAGGTGATGAGAGCCCACCTGACAAGACATCAAGGGTGGACAGTATCAGGCCTTTCTGGTCACCTTCAAGCCCCTGGGCCAAACTACACTTAATCATAGACCAGACTGAAGAGATTAGTCTTTAGTAGACACTAGAAAGTTTGCACTGAGTTTGCATTTCTAAGTTTAATTGGAAAATAATTCCACAGTTTTCACGTCCTGACTATGCCCCTAGCCATCTTCGCACTGGCTGGGGCCATAGTCAGGAAGTGGCAAATAGAGGTGCCTCTAGCCACCTCTATGCACTTGGGTCTCCCCAATTGGAGGCAGGTGTTGTGTATTGCCTCCAATTGGGGAACCTATTTAAGTTGACTGTTTTGGGCACATGGTGTGGTTTATTTTGGTTAGCAGCCGTAGGCGATGCAATCCAGTCTTATTGGCTGTTTTGAGTTTGTATGTTTGTTTCTTTTGTTCCATCATTAAAACATGGATTATTCCCTCCATACCGTCTCTGCGCCCGTGTCCTTCCACCAATTCCACCAGCTTTATGACAACAGTAGTGGAGCTCTATGAGAGAAGGGCCTGACTCAGGCTGTTTGTTTAGAAATTTTAGGTACAATTAAAAGGCCTGCATCTTGCAATCTAAGGTTACGTACAGGTATGTATGGCTGGATCATTTCAGCGAGGTTAGTAGAAGCAAGTCCATGTATTCATTTATATGTTGCAATAAAACCTTAAAATCAGCCCTAACCCTAACAGGCAGCCAGTGTAAAGAGGCTAGTACTGGAGTAATGTGTTTGCAATTTTTTGTTCTAGTAAGGATTCCAGCAGCCATGCGCAGGACTAATTGAAGTTTATTTATTGGTTTATCAGGTTAACCGGAAAAAAGAACATTGCGATAATCTATTCTTAAAGTAACAAAAGCATGGTTTAGTTTTTCTGAAAAGCATGGATAACAGTTTTTGATAGAACGTTTCTGATTTTTGCAATGTTTTAAAGATGAAAATAAACATTTCAAGATATATTTTATATGTTCATCAAAGGAAAGGTCAGTTTTCAAGAGAAACGCTGAGATTTCTTTCTGAGATCTGCCAACAAAACTCTTTGTTTCTTGGGTCCTAAAACGAGCATTTCAGTTTTTCTTGAGTTTGAAAGCATGATGTTCTGTCATCCACTTCCTAAAATCTGAAACACATGCTTTGTTGGGGTCAGTCCCCGGACTGGAGCATTTCATAAATGTTATTTGTCTACAGGAAGGCATTCTGATGTTGGGAAACACGTTTTTCTGAGAGGAATGGGAGGTTCGATTTTTGAGAGGAATGGGATTTTTGAGAGGAATAGGAAGTTTGATATTGGCCTATAGTTGTTTAATATGTCAGGATCCAGATTTTTTTTTTTTAGAAGAGGGTTAATTTCTGCAAATTTTTGGAAGTTTGGTACACAATTTCTTATGTTCAACATTGGCGGAACTAGCACCGAAAATAGCTCTTTAAGTAATTTTGTTGGAATTAGGTCTAGCTGACAATTTGTGGGTTTAGAACTCATTACAAATTTAGGGAATATGTCAAGCGATACGGGATCAAAAATCTCCAGTGTCCCCATTGACACCTGGTCAGGGAGGTTAAGGACAACAGATTTGGGGGACTATAATTATTAAAGGAGGAGTCAGTTATTTGTTTTCTAATGGAGATGATGTTAAAGTTCATGTATTCATTAAAGCTAAAGTGAAGACCCATTTCATTTGTTGTGGGTTGCTACTGTATCAAAGAGATACAGTAGCAACTGTATCAATGAGAAATTTTGGATTGTTTTTGTTCACCTCACTCAGGTTGGAGAAATACGCTGATCGAGCAGATTTGAGTGCTTTTCGGTATTTTAGTGTGCCGTCTATCCAGGCTAGTCTGAATACATCCAACTTGGTGGAGCGTCACTTTCGCTCCAATTTTCTGGAGGCTTGCTTGAGTGCTGTAGAATTGTCTGTGTACAGGGGAGCAAGTTTCTTGTTGTATTTCTTTTGTTTTTAGTGGTGCAACCGTATCTAAAGTATTTTGCAGTGTTGAGTTAAGATCTTGGATTAGATCATTTGCTGATTTATTTACTTTGTCACTCATGAGCGAGCTTGGAAGAATATCAAGAAATCTATTTGTAGTCCGAGAGTTTATAGTGCGGCTTTTGAAACTCATTGTTTGTGGAGCGAGTGGACTTGTTTTAACGGTAAATGTAATAAGACAGTGATACGATATTCCAGGATTTACCGGGAAAATATATATTTCTCGTGACAGGACAAGATCTAAGGTATGATTGTGGCTGTGCGTTGGACCTGTGACATGTTGGATATAACCCATTGAGTCAATTATGACTTCAAAGGCATTTTGAAGAGGGTTGTTTGAATTTTCCATATAACTATTGAAATCGCCCAAAATTTGAAAATTATCTGCCGTGGCTACAAGGTTAGACAAGAATTCTGGAAACTCATTGAGGAACATTGTATATGGCCCGAGTTGCCTGTAAATAGCCTCCGTCCCATTGAAAGTCTTTAGGATGTGCTGGAGAAGACTTTACAGTGGTTTGCTTTTGCTTCACCCACTGTCAATACAAGATCTCAGCCAAAAATGTATACAACACTGGACAGAAATAAATGTGACGTTGTATAAGGCTATTGAAAAAAAAATTATCCCATTAAACGCTCATTAATCCTGAACACAAACAGGCCTATACAACTTCAGGCCTATCCTCTTATGGCATTCCCATAGCTTGGACCCCTTAATTGCTGCTTGCAGCTACATTTAGAATCGAAGGAATGCACTCTCTAAATGTTCTTTGTCTCCTGCTCCACTTAAAAACCTTTGGAGTACCAGGCTTTAAAGATGCTAATTAGTCCAATTACCGATAATGAGCTACTTGGCTGTATCTTTACGAATGCTGATTAGATTATTTCATGTTAATTAACCATTAGGCTGTATCTTTTTAACAGTTTGTGCTACAAACACAAAATCAACTTTGTTTCACACGTGTAAGCTATCCCCACTGCAATTTATGAAACGGTTATCAATGTAACGTTTTTTGCTTATTAGCGTAATTTGCGTTGAACAACTATTAGGCTGTATCTTTGAAATTGTTCGAGCTACTGACAGGAAACCAACTTTGTTTCACCAGTTTAGATATTCCCAATTAAAATTAGGATTTTTTAAATCGATTTTACATATGCTAATTAACGTAATTAGCATTAGTTAACTATTAGGCTGTATCTTTTGAACCGTTTGGGCTACAGACACGAAAATAGCTTTTGTTCACACGTTTAGGCTTTCCCCAATTCATGTGATAACATGTTTATTGATTTTGCCTATGCTAGTTAGTGTAATTAGTGTTAATTAACTATTAGGCCGTATATTTTGAACCATTTGAGCTATAGATATGTGGCCTGCCATTGGTAACACTTATGAACTTTAAATATGTCATGTATGCTAATTGATGCTAATAAGCCTCACCAGCTGTACCTCTTGAACCTTAAAAATACAGATTCCAAATCGTTTGATAGGTAAACACTATTTTGAACCATAAATACTTTTTTCAAGAGCTAGCAAGCACACCACATTTTCTTCAAGAAATGTACCTCTCTAGTTAATTATTAATTGTTCGCTTGAACATGAGCACTGGTCACCCTGGTTTCTACCTACATTTCAGTTTTGTTTTTTTTTCTAGCCACTGTGCTTCAACACTTGTTGTTGCATGCTCCTTGAGGTTTCAGGCTGGGTGTTTTGTAAAAGCAACTGCTGATGTAAAAAAGCCTCTATAAATCAATTTGATTGGTCAGCAAATGCATAGGGCTCAATAGGAAATGAATGGAAGTCAATGGGGAATGAATGTGAGTCTACTGAGAATGAAGGGGGGGCACTGGAGAAATAATAGGATTCAATAGTGATTCAATGGGAGTCTATGGGGAATTTATTGAGGTCAATGGGAAATGAATTGGAGACAAAGGTGATTCAATGGGAGACTATGAGGAGCACAGAAAGCAATGGAGATTTAATTTGGGTCTATGGGGAATGAATGGAGGTTAATGGGGAATGAATGACAGTTAATTAAGAATAAAGGGGTGCCATGGTAGTCCTGGAAGGATAGTACCCAGCCTTTTCAGTTTGTGGCTTTATAATTTTTCCATCTTTTTTTGTTCCTTTGTGCAAATTCCCGTGAGATGAAATGGGCTAAAAAGGCCCATCTTTTCATGCTAAAGAGACCACAGCACCTTTTTCATACCATGTGCAAACATTTGATGACTAACCCCAAGAGGGCGATGTTGAACCACACAACTTCGCAAGCACACGCCCCTCACTCCATTTGACATAGAGACAAATGAAATGAGGAACTGAAGTCCACAAAGAGGATTCTGGCATCAGTTCCAAGGGAGTCCAGATTCAGGAAGATGAAGTTAAGAACCATGTTGACTGGGTCGTCCACAGACCTGTTGGATCTGTAGACAAACTACTGTAGATCTAGTAGAGATTCGATGGTGGTCTTGATGTGGAACAGTACAAGGCGCTCAAATGACTTCATAACCACAGCGGTCAGGGCAACGGGTCTGTAGTTATGAAGGTCTGTGATCCTTGGCTTCTTAGGGACTGGGATAATGATGGAGGCTTTAAAACCAGCCGGGATGCAGCTAACTCCAGTGAACATTTTAATGACTTACTAATGTAAATCAGTACGGCACCAAACCATATCCTATCCATATGACTTACTGTATGTGCCTAATATGATGTAATTTAAATACAATGATGTAATTTGTTCCCCCACTGGGAGTAAGCGCTATATGCAAGGTTGATGTTGAGGTAACTCCATCCAGGTTTAAGCAATATCAAATGTGGAATGAAATTCTAAATGAATTTCAAATGGTATTTAAAAAAATAAAATAAAATATTTGGATCAGTTACACCCCCCTTAGAATTACAATTGCCTACTTGTGGTGGGTTAACCAATAACCTTCCTTATCACAAATCATGCTAATTAGTTTTCATCTGTGATCAACAGTTGTGACTTTGAATAGTTCCGAATAAAAGCAGTTGTTTATAGAGGACTCCACTGCTTAATAGTGCAATTCAATGAAAACAATCCACTGTTGGTAAAAAGCCTTTGCATAAGTCTTGGGGTTTGCGAGCAGGAATGTCTCATGAGACCACGGGCCTTTCTTCATTTACTGTTCTAGGAGGCATCTTGAAATACTTTCTGTTCATTACAAAATAAATCTGGTATCTGTTGGTCCTGCATCCTAACCTTTTGTAAATTTAGGTAATTTAGATCGACAGGTTTTGTAATATATTGTATCTTATGAATATTCAAATAATAGACACCAACACACACACACACACACACTGTAGGGCAATGTTTCTGATACTTAGTTCCCTTACAGGAGATCCTCCTACTGTGCTTGACCTAGCTTGTTCCACTGTCTGTACAACTTGTAAGACTCTGTACATTTTTCATCCATGAACAAAATAAATGTAACCGGAAGTCAGGGGAGAGCCATCTTTATTCAGCATGAGGCTACGATATTGACCTTCCATACTTCTTGTTCTCCATTAATTACAGTTTACACAGTCTATTATGCCCGGATATATAGGAGGCTGTCAGTGGTCATGGTTCTTCAACCATTACACAGTCCAATATCCTCCAATAAGAAAGGTTTATCCCAAAAAAGACCCTACCCTTGTATGGTACAGTATGTTTCAACCTATGCTCAATGGGCCTATCCATAGAACCTATGACAGTCACATGGACAACTCCTAGCAGGAGGTATGGACAGGATGTGTGGGGCCCATGAGTAACGGGCAACAAGTCCAATCTATTGACCTTTGTTCAGAGGTAGTCAGCACATATGAGTTGTGTTAAGTTTCTCATGTTTCTCAAACTCCAATCCCCTGACTGCCCTGATGACGAGAACGAGAGGTAAAGATGTTTTTTGAAGCCACACCCTCAGGTGGCATTTGCCTGTTTGACGTCCCATCCCTGGTCTGGTTAATAAATAGATAAAAAGGGGTGTTAACACACTAGTTACTAATAGACATGTTAGAGTAACCAGTCAATCTTTTGAATAACTGTCACTTAAGTGGAGACACTGTCAGCAAAGTCAATTATTTTTGACACTACAAGTTAAAAGAAGGTTAGAGGTATGTAAAGACAAATTAAGAGAGAACTTGTTTATACTCTTATGAGTTGTTTGCAGTAACATAGTTTGTTGTATATAGATAATGTGCTATTAAGCCAAAGTATGTTGTATTCATTCAAAAAAGGATCAGCATGTGTGAATGTGCTTGTGAGGGCATTTTATGTCAATTTGTGAGAGTTCTGTCATGATAATGATCTGCAATAATCCAGTACCATGCTGAATTATAGTGTTATTGCTTTACATTAATGACAATCTCAATTTTTTGTTGGTTTTACTGTTACAAAACAGATCTTTGACATTTTAGATGATCTTCTCCTAGACCAAATCCTCTGATTTGCACAGTTACTACTCAAAACCAAAATCTGGCAACAAATCAGCGAGGTGTTCAATAGGCTATGAATGGCACTGGAGTAACACTTTAAACGCTTAATCAACTACCAAACATAGTAGCAGTCTGTCACTTGAATAACTGACAAGGGATGCTCAAGAATATAACTAGACTTCAATCATTCTTTGTTGTTGAAACTTATATTTAAAATGTTATCTGATTTCATACTAGCATCAAAGAAATCTCACCCAACTGGAAATCTGAATGCAATGTTACATGCTTATGTTCCTATCCTTGTTATTTGAAACCGATAATGGAAACATTTATTAATGGTATATTTATCAACCTGGTCCAAGATCTTCCTGTGCTACTTATGATCTTCCTGTGCTACTTTCTTGTCAGATAAGACAATGACTATTGGAGATGACAATACAAAATACATTTTCTTTGTCAGCACAGCTTCCATAACATTTTTGGAAAAGAACGGTATATATTCTATGGATCTCGGTCTGACAAAATTGACATTTGCTTTGTATATTGACTTTAGCTTTGTCACAACAATCAATCCACCAATCAATTACCTAAACAGTTTGATTTAAAAAGTATATCTGTAGTATTTCTGATTTCTTGAAAATGTATATATAAAAACATACACACAGCTCTGGAAAAAATTAAGAGAAAATGTTTTGTGTGAGGAAAGGAGGTGTTCAGTTTGCAGTGGTCTCTTAATTTGAACCATTCTGTTCCTCACTCAAAACCTTCCTTTTCGAAGCTTTATATATATACACATTGATCTTAGCAGAAAATACTACCCAGACACATAGACACTCATACTGGCTAATAACAGACTTGTTTTTTATTGTAGTACATAGTCTGGGGTGGTTGGGAGAGAGTAAGTCATTATCATGAGACAGGAAGAATTTTGCTTATGTTATTCAACCTCAACAAAACACACCCTTCCCATACACACCTTTTGGCAATTCACACAGAGTTCTGTATTTGCAGCCAAAGGTCTGTATCGGAAAAGTGTGTCATAGAGGGTGAGTCTGTGTATCACTATAAGGAAAGAGCCAGATTGACAAGTTTGAGAGCTTAACTGATGAGTCAGGTGTTAAAGAGCACTAGAATTTGGCAGTTTGCTGCCAAAGGTGTGTCTCTGTCTACTGCCAAAAGATCTGTATTGGAAAGGTGTGTCATAGAGGGTATGTTTGAGCATCACTATGTGGACAGATCCAGAATAACAGGTTTGAGTGGTTAACTGTTAAGTTAGGCGTTAGACAGCACTGGCAGTTGATACAACAATAAAAGTAAGATGGTTCCACCCTTTGGGTGCCCTTTCCCTGTTGATTGTCTCAATCCATTTCAATAGTCAAATGGCAGGGGTCTGGCTTCTGTTGACCAAAATAAATATTACTACAGAAACAGGACATTTTCTAATATTCCAAAGTAAAAACTCTACATATGGCCCGTTTTTTCAGCCTCATAAACACTAACTAGTCAGCTGTTGAGATTTTTTTTTTTAAAAGAAAAAAAACTATTTGGATAAGTAAAATACCATATATTTTATTGTGAACTATACAGTAATTGATCACACATTGAAGCTTGATTCCTGACCGTGAATATAGTTAGTTATTCCTCAAAAATGTTGTATTGCAATTCTAAGGAGAGATTTTTACTTTTACAAAAAGGTCATCCTACTTTTTCGATTATAATTAATTTCTGATTTGTAGAATGTTTTTTTTTCACTTGGATATTGTGGGTTTCTGTGTGTAAATAATGTGTGGATAATCTTTCAATATAGGTGGACATTGGATAGATTACTTGTTTACAACAGTTATTTCATAATATTAAAAGAAATCAGTGTCATGGCCCTGGTCCTCTCATTAAATATTTCAATTACCGCATTATAACAATAATTGTTTTATTGTGATGAATCACAATATTGGTATTGTACTATATAACTAAATTGGGTGGATGAAATGATAACTTCACCTGGACAAGATGATATAAGCAAAGAGCCAGATTGAAAAGTTTGAGAGCTTAACTGATGAGTCAGGTGGAGAAGATGATCACTAAACCTTAATATAATTTTCTTTCAGATTTGTAAAGATATCAAAATGTCTTATGTCTACTCTAAGACGTCTTATTCTCCAAATGCAGGTAAGAAACTAAGGACAATTCCTAGTGTACTTTTACATGCCAATTGTACAGTTTTCACCTTTAAGAATTAGGCACACAGCCAAAATGACAACATATTTTGAATGTGAAAGAATAATTAATGAAAATATATCTTGATAGGCTTTTATTATGCACAGTTAAGACTAGGTTGACAAGGCACCTTTGGCAGGCCATGGTTAATCATCCGACTGGAAAGTTAAATCATTTTCCAGTTATAGGTATTCATAAGAGTGAGACAGATTTTCCTTTACGTTTTTTATCCTATGGGAAGTAATTTATGTGGGATGAAATAAAAAAGATATTACTAAATTAAACAAAACAGTTGACAAAAAAGTATAATTTAATTTACAGAACTATCATAATAATGATAATGTATACATTACTCTCTATTAGACCATGAACACAATACAATACCTAATGCATAATAATTACTGTATGATAACCTCAAAAAGGGCTGAATACCCCTTGCGATTATGATGAATTTATCAGGAGAAAGATGAACAGACACAAAGACAGTCCCTAAGACAATCCCTAAGAAAACAAATAGTCTGATTAATAAATACTCTATTGCACCTTGAACTTATATACAGCTCTGGAAAAATGTAAGAGACCACTCCAAATGTTTCAAATGTCTCTACATGTATGGCCGCCATTCCACTCAAGTGTCTGTAAAATTCCAACTCAGGCACACCTCATTTTACTCAATGAGGTACTGATTAGGTGATTACCTGAA
Source organism: Esox niger (assembly GCA_016801105.1). Lineage (NCBI taxonomy): Eukaryota > Metazoa > Chordata > Actinopteri > Esociformes > Esocidae > Esox > Esox niger. The sequence goes on along the minus strand of JACXGJ010000082.1, from coordinate 162,248 downwards.
ATGAATATAATTTATCAAGAAAAAGCATAAAAACCACTGCTGTGGTATCTACTATCCTCTTGCAATAGGACTAGTTGGATGGCAAAAACAGTGCAAGTATTACCTCAAAGGTAGTAAAAAAAAAATAATAATACTAATCTGCATGACAAAAGAGTTGAAAAGAAAAGCTTTGAGTGAGGAAAAGAAGGGTTCATTTCTGGCATTACTGGCACAGGGACACAGTGAGCATCAGGTTGCTTCCATCCTGAACATTTCTAAAATGACAGTTCATAAGAACAAGGTCAAGACAAAAAATGTGCACACTGGCAGAGCGCGAAAACGACTGTCCACTGAACAACCTTAGGATGACTTCAAGGGACCTACAAGAAGAATGGAAAACCTCAGCTGGTGTAAAGTGCATGGTGAAGACGGTTCAAAACACGTTCCTAGGGGCAGGGCTGAAGTCGTGCAAAGCTAAAAAAAAAAAAGCCCTTCATGAATGAGAAGCAAAGAAGAGCTAGGCTGAAGTCTGAAAAATACCATTAGGGGATGACTGCAGAGGAATGGAGTGAGGTCAGCTTCCCTGACTAGTCACATTTTCTGCTTTGCACAACACCTGGTTGTCCAATGGTTAGACTGAGACCTGGAGAGGCCTGCAAGCCACTGCGTCTTGCACCCACTGTGAAATTTGGTGGGGGATCGGTGATGATCTGGGGATGCAGAATTGGGCAGATTTGTCTTTGTGAAGGATGCATAAATCAAGGCAAGTAGAAAGTTATCCAGGAAGGACACCTGCTTCCTTCTGATCTGACAATGTTCTCCAACTCTGAGAATTTCTTTTCCCAGCAGGACAATGCTCCATGCCACACAGCCAGGTCAATCAAGGTGTGGATGGAAGACTACCATATCAAGACCCTGTCATGGCCAGCCCATTCTCAAGACCTGAACCCCATTGAAAACCTCTGGAATTAGATCAAGAGAAAGAGGATGGTCACAAGCCATTAAACAAAGCAAAGCTACTTGAATTTTTGTGTGGCATAAGGTCACACAACAGCAATGTGACAGATTGGTGGAGAGCGTGCCAAGACGCATGAAAGCTATGATTAAAAATCAGGGTTATTCCACCAAACTTTTCCTACGATAAAACATTAGTATTTTTTGGTTGAGAAATGAATGCAAATTTGTTTTCTTTGCATTTGAGGTCTGAAATCATCTTTTTTGTTTATTTTGACACGTTCTTATTTTCTACAAATACTCTAAATGACAATATTTTTATTTGGAATTTGGGAGAAATGTTGTCAGAAGTTTATAAGAAAAAAAAGTTCATGTTACTCATAACTATGAATAGTAAAACCAGAGAACCTGATCATTTATAACCTCTTATTTTTTTTCCAGAGCTGTAATTATGTAATTAAACTACAATTTTGTTCTTGTTTATTCAATTGTAATATGTTAAGATTTGTGTACAAGTCAATGTTTTGTGTGTGTCTGTATTTGGTTCTTGTGGTTTTAGCTAAAAGCAGCTGTCCCAGCCAGGCGATTGAGGATAGCAAGAAGAAGACATCTCTGTTGAAGGACAACAGTTGGATCAGGAGAAATGCAGTGGAGGATGAAGCAGTCGAGTAAGACACTTACTTTGAACACGCTTGTATCGTGAAAATCTGTCAGGGTTAGGATTGTCATTTGTGGATTACATCAAGGGTGGTCTTATCAGATTGGGTAAGTGATGACCTATTATAATCCAAGTCTAGCATTGGCCTGTAGTTTGTAAATGTGATGAGAGAAGTACTGTGTACTGTCTAGCCAAACTCTTGTACTTGTATTGTTTCACTTGCTGAAGCTCCAAACCCTGACCTGTAGTAATTAAACCACGATTAGAGCTAGGCTACCTAAACACTGTTACTTTCCATTACATGTGATATCCATGAACAAAAGTAATGCAGCCAGGAGTCAGGGGAGAGACATCTTTATTCAGCATGAGACATCGATGTTAACAGTCCATAGTTCTTTCATTTCTCTCTCCAATGAGTAGAGAAAAAACATAATCTTTATACCAGAATACAAGGGAGGCGGCCAATGGTCAAAACCAGCCATTACACAGTCAAAATACCATCCAATAAGAAAGGTTTATCTTACAAATGACCCTTGTATGGTATGTTCCAGCCTATGGTCAATGGTCCTATCCATCAGTTTCAGGCAACATGTCCTATCTATACTCCATTGCTCAGAGTTAGTTAGCACATTTGTGTTGTGTCAAGTTTCTTTTTGTTCCTCTCAGTCCCCCCTTCAATCATGTATTAATTAATCATTACATGTTGATAAAATTAGAAAAATAAAAGTACAATCCAATTCCTAATGAACTGAAAAAGTCCAAACACTTCTGTTAGAAAACAATAAGGAAAAATAATAAAAAGGATTATCTGGCCTGAGGCTTTATTATTTCTTAAATGAAATGAAAATAAGATGCAGTGGACACAGCTTGCCCTGACACAAATCCCAGGCTACTATCAGTCTAACCTGTGTCCAACAGAAATAGACCTAACATGACATATTCATGAAATGCATAGTTCATTCCCAATAAACCCTTTAAACAGTCAAAGTACCCCCTTGTCCATATCATGAGTCATGCATCAACATTATACTAACAACCCAACATATCCTGAACGCAACACAACACTCAATTCCAATGAATGTACTAGTGACAGTTTCAACCTTTGAAAAGGAATATGGCACAATTAAACATAACAGGATAGCCATTGTAATAATGACTATTAAGCAACTTCTCAAAAAAACAAGTATCAATGACCAATGTTAAGGTAGTGATCATATGCAGTTCTCTGCCTGTCTTGTGAGGAATGAACATACATACAAGATCACAATGCCAGTCAATTTAGGAAAACTATTGATTGTTAGGAATGAAGATAGATTGCCATCAAATGTCCTGTAGTTCCGAGTCTTCAGTCTTCTCTGTCTTGTATCAGTGATGTAAATTTAATTATCAGTTAATGTAGTCAGTGTGATGTGGACCCAGCAAATTGCCTGGTTGTCCTAACAAGTCAGTGTAGGTGTATAAAGGAACAGTGAGTTACGACACTTCACTAATTCAAGATTAACACCACAACAGTGTCTTCCACTGTGTTGGGACCATGTGACCTGTCCAGTCAACTGTCCCGTGTTACTCTGACCCGTAGTATGTGGAGTCCTTCAGGTGGATTCTCCTCTCATCTTGCTGTTGATGATTCATCTAGAAATGAAGTGTGAAATCAAGTGGTCTGACCCTGGCATCGTTCTGCCATGTGAGTGTTCAGGAAGATTTGGAACTGATTCGACCAGTGTTGTTGTAGAAATCCTTCTTGAACATGTTGCTGGTACTCACACACTCAGTTGTCTGTTTCCAGGTAGTGACGTGATGTGTCATCAGAAAAGGAGTTGTGATGTCCCGATCTGTTTAAAGTATAACTTCAAAATAACGATTAGTGTGGTTCAACAGTCCATCGGACTCTCATCCACTGGGTATGATTCCGTCAACTCCCAAAAATGAAGACAGCAGATCAGTCCTGAAAACTTGTGGATCTCCAAAGTTCCATCATTAGAGTGAAGTGTACACCTTATTCAAACAAGTTTCCATAAAAGTCTATGTCAAATTTCCTTTCCCATCCAGAACTGGGTTGTTCGATGTTTCATTCAATGTGCTATATTCTTGCTCAATAGCACATGGCAGTGGAATGAGATTCCTTTGTCCAATCAGACTTGACTTCGCTTAGCCAAATCAAAAAAAGTTGTTACAGCTATGCCATTCCACCATTAAAATGTAAGACCTTACGTCAAACAAACAGTTTCCAAATAAACCAATTAAAACATTCTGTAGATGGAAAATGTAAAACATAAAAGATACCAATGCTCTGTTATAACCATGCAAACATAAAAAACGACAATGTCATGTAACTCCTTTTAAGTACAAACTTAATTTGCTTTGAGCCCTAAGCTCAACTCTTTCCAATCATAATCAGTTATCATATCATACATCCCCCCTGCTTTCACTTCATTAAGTCAATGGAAAGTGACACCATGAGTTAAAGCAGAATCACAGCGAATACAGTAACAGGAGGCGCCATCCTGAACCTGCACTGGCCATCATTTCAAGATAGACATGAAAAATAGAGAACTCTTAATAGTGATGGATCTGGAATCCATTTGATATAGAGTAGCATACTGTATATTCATCAAAACAACCAAGTGAACATGTTAAAAACACAAACATTCACTAACACAAAGACATCACATGGTCAACATGGTCACTTGTGTAAAGGAATGATAAACCATATAACCCATTAACAAATTTGTCTTACAGAGCTAAACAGCTCTCAAATTCTTATTTTGGCTATCATGCATTTATAAATTCTTGGCATATGCCTAACTAAATTGGTTTGCCGACTAGGGAATAAGCTACACAACCAAATTGAAAGAGAGAAAACCTCCAGCCCAATTCTATTGGTATACCCACTGCAACCACCAGGGTGATTATATTAGCATATCCACAGAACCAAAACTGTACAGGCAACAACCAAACTACCTTGTGACAAAGACAATGTCTTGATTAACCTTCTAAGTAAAATTCTCCAACTTCTACTCCAAATCATCGCGGTTAACCAAAATCTAAACTTTTGTAAATTTTCTTTGACCACGTCTGTGGTTGTATTTACAAAAACGACTATCATCAACAATGGAGAATAACTTTATGTCTCTACCCTCACTACAGTTGGTTTCAAAACCGTACATTTCTACATTAAAGCTATTGAGAGGAAAATATACTTAGCTTTTACTTAATGTTTGATTATCCCAAAACTGAATATGCTTGTGCTGGTGAAATTACCACAGTTGAGACCAGTCTGAACATTCAATTTTAACCCTAAGTAATAGGCTACCATGAATTAATGGGAGAGGTAGTTTGTGGTCATCCTAGGGGTCAGCCCCCCTTCATGGAACTCAGGAATTGACCCACCGCAGACAGGCCTCTTAATCAATGATAATATAAGCTCACGTCTGTTCCAGGTATCGCCAGCAAATCCTGTCTTTGATTCCTGAATTCCAAACATGGGAGATCTTTTCTTGCTGCTGCTCGGCATGTGGGCAAAATGTCTCATATTCCAACTGTCTGTGCATCCTGTCTTTTTCCTTTGGTTCTTTATGCGACATTCATTCTGCCAATGCTCAGAGATTCCACAATAGTTACATGGTCCTGGTTTCTTTATCAATGGTCTTTGAGTGTCTTTAGATATTTTTCCTGCGTTCAAGGATTCCAGTTCCTTTTCAACTTTTCAAGTCCTTTTTTCAACTTGTCCACTTCAGCCATTTGTTCAGCCTTTTGTTCAGCCGACGCCCGAAAACATTCTTTCTCCTTCAAACATCTTTCAAGATCATCTTTGAGGAATTTATCATTCCATTTCTTTATTTCTGATAACACAATGAACGACAAACATGTTTTTGGTAATTCATCAGACATTCTTTGAATTTCTTCCCATATTTTCTGTATATCAAAAACTCTGAAGACCAATGGCATATTTTTGAATTGTCTCTTGACAACAGTCTTCAATTTTCAAGCTTGTTTTGATTTCATCAGCCAATTTTGCCATTTTGAATGATAACATCAGGGCTGCAGTCCCTGTACCACATTGTTATTTTCTTTAACTTCAATTGTACAAATATTATACACGTGTCCCTTGATACTCTTCAATCAATGACTTCCTGATAACACTAGGAAGGTTAAATCTGTAATTGTTGCCTAAGAGGTCTTATGCATTTCCATCACAACAGGGAAGATTTTCTATCTGCTGTTGTTTAATTTGTAATTGTTGCCTAAGAGGTCTAATTCATTTCCATCACAACAGGGAAGATTTTGTATCTTCTGTTGTGTCTCTGGACTAAGACTACCAAAACATAATCTTTCAGTGTCAACATAAGTCTTGTGTCCTCACCACAGGTTTCCATTGCCTGAAAAGCAAAATTTCTAGGTGTTTCCTTTTGTTCCAAATGTGTTAATCTGGATTCTCATGCTGATATTACTGACTTGTTCTTTTAGAGTGGTTTGATTCATCAATCAAGCCATCATCCGGGTCAGCCACGGCACCATCTGTTATTTTCCGTTACATGTGATATCCATGAACAAAAGTTATGCAGCCAGAAGTCAGGGGAGAGCCATCTTTATTCAGCATGAGACGTCGATGTTAACCGCTCATAGTTCTTTCATATCTCTCCAATTAATACAGAAAGAACATAATCTTTATACCAGAATACAAGGGAGGCGGCCAATGATCAAAACCAGCCATTACACAGTCAAAATACCCTCCAATAAGAAAGGTTTATCTTACAAATGACCCTTGTGTGGTCCAATTACTTCGAACTAGTCATCGCTAAAAACTTCCGATCTGGTGCAGAGGCGTTAAATGCGAGTAACTGCAATGAGGATTTGCCATAACAACGCGGGATCCATCAGCGTCTTATAAGCAACATTAAAAAATCACTTCCGGGTCACGAAAATAAGGAATTTTTCAAGTCCAACATATTACTTGAAAACTGACATAAATAGAGTTTATTAATTGCGGCAGTAAATAAAGAGTAAAGGAGTAAAGGGAGTAAATTCAATAAAACGTGGGTATTAAAACCCGTTCCAGTGGCAAAATTCAGAAAATGCCAATGACTGAATATGGAATAAATATTGCCTCACTGCTCATAAACTATTGAATATTCCACAGAGAAAGCAATCTAGGAACTGTTCAGGAGAGTGTGTAGGGTAATACAAACCTGGCAAATGATGGGGAATGGTGTGCTACATCTAGCAACACAATATTTTCCACACCCTCTTTTTCCTCAATGTAATTCAATGGATATGAAATACATATTGCCCTATAGAGAAAAAATTATTCTATATGCCGCAGTGAATGTATTGTAGGAAATGTTCAGGAGAGTCTATAGAGTGATAATATGCAAAGAAATCAAGGGGCACTGTGTATCTGCAATTGTTGCTGGCTTTTTATTCTGGCCATACCATTGGCCACAATGTAACTCAATGCATATGAAATACATATTGCCCTATAAAAAAAAACTGTTCTATATGCCGCAGTGAATGTATTGTAGGATATGGGTAAGAGTACATCTGTGGTTAAAACTCTAGTTTTTATTATCTGTGCATGTTGTGACCACCTTTGTATTCACAGTTACAAAACCTATGTGAATAGTTGGTTTAACTCTGGGGAAAGATTTGAAATACACCCTGAGTGGGCTGTGGATTAGATAGCCTCTGCTTTATAGAAGTGAATGAACCGGGAGTTTGCATACAGTTTTGACAAGAGATAGGGATGTTTACTTTTTCTGTAAACTTCAGAATGAATTCTACTGCCCCAATTGGCCATACTGTTTTTAACGCCAACTAGTGTTTTTGCTCCCTGAAGTCCAGCCCCTGTACACATCCACGCCTAACTCCTTGAAGTTTCCTGATCTGTCACTACTCTTGGCTTCATTTTTTTCCTTTATTTTGTTTTTCTTTGGTCATCCACTTTAGAGGTCTTGTTTGGCAGGTCATCTGCTATGGTTTAATTCACTGCTCTCTTGTGCATGGATTAATAATGTAAACAGTAGAGACAGCTGTGAAGCCAATTGTCCAAATATTTTTGGTCCCTAAATCGGGAGTAGCATGTACAAAATTTTCTGTTGTTTCTCAATAGTTTATCCTATCTGGATAAAAGTTAAACCTGACGTTTATCCCATCATTGTATCATTTGAAATCCAAAGGGCTGAAGCACAGAGCCAAAACAACAAAAATGTTGTCACTGCCCAAATAATTATAGACTGCAACATAAAAAGGATATTTCATGCTAAATAACTCATATCAAACTCAAATGGTATTCGCAATGTCCGAAGTTTATATTTAGAAATACATTTTACAGGTTATTGTCTTATATTGTACAATGTATATGTTGTATGTGATAAGGCTATACAGAAAACTAGACATTACATTAGTGACAATTGTACATGATGGCTATCTATGCCATGTAAGTTAAACTCAGGTCAAAACAGTTAGTTGGGACGAGGATGTCATCAAAATGTTATGTTCTCTCTTACCAAATGTACTCTTTGTCATCAATGTCAAATCAAAGCAGCTATGACATTTTATTTTTTACAGTGCTGTGGCTCACATTACAGGAATCCTCTTTGTTTTCTCTTCTAGCCAAGACCCCAACTTCGGCAGAGTGGTTCTGAACAAATACCGGTCCAGTGATTCCCTTGAGAGGTATTTTCTCCCATTTCCTGATACGGTATCTGTTGTTTCCCCTTAAAAGTTGAAGAAAACACAAAGCACTCTACAGATATTTAGAATTTTTCCAGATCTTTAATGAATACTCACTGTCAAAATTATTTAAATATAAACATTGCATCACTACTGAACGATTGTGATCAATTACATAATCAGTGTTGTCATGCAAGATTCAGTATAATCATAGTAGCTGTTTGATATAGAGTTTCTAAAACATTTATCCACAGCGCAGAGTCTGCAAACTCAAATTCCTCTGAAACGCTGATAACCAAAACAGTGTCCTCTGTAGAAGCTCTCAAGAAAAGGTACCAATATCAACATTAAACATACAATGGCCCTCATTCATAAAACATGTGTACGATCAAATATGATCTTGAAATGATCGTACTATAATTTCACTGAGAGAGCTGGTATTCATCAATATTATCTGTGTCATATTCTTTAGATCAAACTCAAGGGGTAGACGATTTTGAACAGATGAGTCTTGAGGCGTTGCTGGAAAATAGGTGTCACGGTTGTCGGGGTAGGACACAGGCGCAGAGACAGGATGACAGTAATAATCCATGTTTTAATGAAAAAAGGAAACAAATCAATAGCAGCAACCGATGATGTTGGGCTGAAAACAAACATAAACCAAAATGATCCCCACAGGGTGTCGCCAAATATTGAACATAAATAGGTTCCCCAATTGGAGGCAACGATCTACACCTGCTGGCTGCAGCTCCTGGGCGGCCGGGACGGCGCTGGCTGCAGCTCCTAGGCAGCAGGGGGCAGCCGGCACCGGATGTAAAGAGGCTGCAGGTCCAGGGCAGCAGGGAACAGCTGGGGCACCTCCACATGCCCCCATGGCACCCCCAAAAAATGTATTGGGGCTGACTTATGGCGGGTCAGTGACGTTGCCTCTGGAGTTGTCTCCTCCGGTGTCGGCTCTGGGCTGGCCAGGTGTGCAGCAGGGGTGACGGTAGGGGTTCTGCTCCTCCTCTGTGTCGCTGTCAGGCCAACTGAGGAGCTCCTTTGTAAGGTTTGAATTTCCTTTTGTATATGTAATGCGGTAGACAAATAAACTTACTTTGCCTTACTTTCCCTAAGTAACTCAGGCCTGTAGTATTGACATACTTGGAGATCTTAAATTGTCAATATAATTTTAGTGGCTGGGATCTTGATTAGCTAACAGATCTTAAATGAGGATAATTAAACCAGTGGTTCTGAGTTGAACAATTACCCTAATTATGGCAGAGTTTGCTTTTCTAAAGGACCTCGGCTCTGGGCTGAGACACAAAGGAGTGTTCTGTAACTGCGGATTTTATCACGGAGAATAACGAATGGTTAATTATCTGTTTAGGCATAAATTATAGGCGTGTCATATGTAAATAAGGACAGGTGCAGTGCATGCTATCCGATTTCTCATTTCGGAGAGGTGCGATAGTTCCAGAAATCACACTTGGAGATGATTGTTAAGTCTCTCCCCACGATTGAGTCTGAGATCTTTTCTGAGAAGGTTTCATGAATGAGGGCCATTGTCTCCAACTTAAAACACAATGTCTATATCTATACAACTTGAAGATGTCGAAGTCTATTTTCTAACACTGTCCTGACTGGTTGCAGATTTGGCGGGAGTCAGGATGATCTGTCCAAGGGCCGGTCAGTAGGCTTGTTGGTCGATTTTGCTTTATTCAGTGCAAAATGTTAAATATGTTAATAATGACTGATAACACCTTCGATCCAAATGAAAAAAAGACACAAAATATAGCAATACATTTTCTATTTCAGTTCAGTTATGCCACTTCAACCTATCCTCTTGGTTACATTATTAGTGTAAAATAAAAATGTCCCTTTTTGATGTAGCTCACTGTATTTTATTTATGGACATTCTAGCGTAACCTACACAAAAGGGTAATATTTGACAATGAACAGAATCTTTTTGTATTGTGATGTTTTGCTGTTGTAAAATATGTTGTCAAATGCTGTTGTTATAGTACTAGTTTCTTTTTTTTCTTGAGCAGTATTGCACATTTTTGTGTTATCAAATGTGAATGATAGATTTAAATAGATTTTGTATATTTTGCCTTTATTTCTGTCATTTCTTTACAGAAACAAAGTCTATAAAACTCTTGTTCCAGAAGAACCTAAGAAGAAAAGGTAACTTCTGAAGTGTACACATAAAAACAAGTGTTTTTGTCTGATTGGAAGATGTTGGTATTTTTTTCATGTTGGTTATCTCTTATGCAAGGGAACCCTGGCCAGGTTATCTTTGAAATCCAAGCTGACAGTAACATTTTAATGGTTTGACGCACCATTCAATGTATTTCTTCAGCACAACAACTACCACCAACAGTGACAATACTACACACACTTCAGAGAACACAAGTCAGAATGTGGGCAGGTAAAGCATTCACTCACTGTATGAATGAGAGACAATGCAAACAGCAAATTTATCTTGACTATTCCAAGCTTATTATAGTGTGCCCACTCCGGTGGGCTCACTCAACATAATAAACACATAACCAACAATGTTAAGGCCTATTCTGTTTTACAGATCTCCAGTTGTGAAATTGCCGAGTGACATCACAGAGAGCTTCACCGACCAGGTCTTGACACCAAAGAAAGGGTAAACATTCTCAGACAATACCGTCAAAGGGCACCCTAGCTTTTAGAGAGGCTAGCAAGCAACTGAAGTGTCTAGAAAACTGATAACTGTCTAGAAGGTTACAAGTGGAAGGTAAAAGAAATGTCTTACCTGTACAATTTGTTAATAACGTCTATCATATATAACTCAATGGTTTTCAGTAAGGAAATGTTTAACAGTTGAACCAGACAGGCCTAATGATCATATATTATGTTCCTGTTGCTGCTTCAGACAGAATGTCTAAATTGAAAATGTATTTAGGGTGCATGAATATGTAGGATAAAGAATGTTATTACACAATTCAATCAATACATTTTATTGCTGTAATTACAAATGTCAAAGAAATTATCAGACTATAATTTTAATGGTAGGTTTATTTGAACAATGAGAGACAGAATAACCAAAGCAAATCCTGACAAACACTTGTCAAATATTTTATATATTGATTAGCATTTTAATGAGGGACATAAGAATTAGAAACCTCTGCAAAACATGACAATACTTGGTGGCAAAACCCCTTGTCAGATGTGGTTGGCCACCAGGTTTGCACACCGCTCCGGGGGGATTTTGTCCCACTCCTCTTTGCAGATCTTCTCCAAGTCATTAAGGCTTTGAGGCTGACGTTTGGCAACTCAAACCTTTAGCTGCCTCCACAGATTTTCTATGGGATTAAGGTCTAGAGACTGGCTAGACCATTCCAGGACCTTAATGTGCTTCTTCTTGAGCCACTCCTTTGTTGCCTTGGCTGAGTGTTTTGGGTCATTTTCATGCTGGAATACCCATTCACAACCCATTTTCAATGCCCTGGCTGAGGAATTGAAAATGGGTCGTTCTCATCCACGATTTGATGGGACATGGCCCCGTCATTCACGATTTGATGGGACATGGCCCCGGGGTCATAGGCAGCATACCTCCTCCAAACACGGTGAGTTGAGTTGATGCCAAAGAGCTTGATTTTGGTCTCATCTGAACACTTTCACTCAGTTCTCCTCTGAACCATTCAGATGTTCATTGGCAAACTTCAGACGGGCCTGTAGATGTGCATTCTTGAGCAGGGGGATCTTGTGAGCGCTGCAGACTTTCAGTCCTTCACAGCGTAGTGTTACCCATTGTTTTCTTGGTGACTATGGTCCCTGTTGCCTTGATCACTGACAAGATTCTCTGTTGTAGTTCTGGGCTGATTCCTCACCATTCTCATGATTATTGCAACTCCACAAGGTGAGATCTTCCATGGAGCCCCAGGCCGAGACAGATTGACATTTCTTTTGTTTCTTCCATTTGCGAATAATTGCACCAACTATTGTCACTTTCTCACCAAACTGCTTGGCAATGGTCTTTTAACCCATTCCAGCCTTGTGTAGGTCTACAATCTTGTCCCTGACATCCTTGGAAAGCTCTTTAGTCTTGGGCAGGTAACAAGCAGAGATTAGGAGCACTCCCTTTAAGAGTGTGCTCCTAATCCCAGCTCGTTACCTGTATAAAAGACACCTGGAAGCCAGAAATCTTTCTGATTCAGAAGGGAGGAAATGCGTATCTCCCTCATTACAATGCAAATCAATTTATAACATTTTGACATGTGTTTTTCTGGATTTTTTGTTGTTATTTTGTCCCTCACTGGGCAAAGAAACCTACCATTAAATTTATAGACTGATCATTCCTTTGTCAGTGCGCAAACATACAAAATCAGCAGTGGATCAAAAAAAGATTTGCCTCACTGTCACATCTAATCAGAATTTGCAAGTATAAATTATAATGTATGTTGCAAATAGGATGTATAAATGTTCAATAAAGGCGTGCATGTCCAACTAAAATCCAGAGATAGCAGCAATGACGTACCCCAAGGGAGATGTGTACACGTAGCAATTGAAAAATGTCCTTATCCAACTTTGTAAAGCAGTGTCAGAGTTCAGTAATAGGAGTGTAGTGCAACAAGGTGCCTGAGAGACAATACTAAGCGGTGGGCGGGTGGGTGTGGTTGGAGTTGGGTTCAGAATACAGTAGGGTTACAGTATTAGGGATGAATCTGTTCCTGAGCCTGCTGGTTTGGGAATGAAGAAACATGTACTGCCTGTGGTAGGAGGGCAAACAGTTGGTGGCATGTATGTGAAGGGTCCCTGATGATGCCACGCACCCTATGCAGACACTGCTTGTGCTGGAGGTCTACGATGGTTGGGAGCTGGGCACCAGTGATGTGATGGGTTGTTTTCATCAACTGTTGGAATGCCTTCCAGTCCACTACAAAGCATCCGCCAAACCACACTGTGGCACAGTTAGTTAGAATGCTCTCGATTGTGCAGCAGTATAAGCATACAAGGATCTTGGATTACAGATGGACCTTCAGCCTCTTCAAGACGTTCAGGCACTGCTGCGCCTTTTTGACCAGGTTTGAGGTGTTGATGGTCCAGTAGAGGTCCTCTGATATGTGGACACCCAGGAATTTTATGCTGCGCACACTCCACTGCAGTGCCATCGATGAAAACTGGGCCGTGACTGCATCCTTAATTCTCCCTGTAAATCCACAATGAGCTCCTTGGCTTTCATTGCATTGAGGCAAGTGACCTCCCTATTGGCTGACTCGTCAATGTCACTGATCAGGCCTACCACCGTAGTGTCATTTGTGAACGTGACAATGGTGTTGTCACTGCAGTCATAGGTGAAGATAGAGTATCGGAGGGGCTCAGCACACAGTACAGTACTAGAGGGGGCTCAGTAGGCATCTTATAATGACAAAGAATAAATGTCTACAATATTCCGAGGATACCCCCAAAACGTAAGCAGGCACATAGTGTATGCAGCTCAGGAAATCACTGTGAATGTCACTGTGGCAATAAACGTAATACAATACTGAAGTTTTGTACTCCTTCTCACACATACACACAACCACTCCTCTCAAAGAGTGATGTCAAGTCTGATATCAGACATGGTCATACATATCCATTGACAGTTAGGCTTTATTGACTTTGATTAAATCAGTATCACCAGGAATGTGTGGCCTCTACAGTATAATTTGAAGTTATTCCATTTATTACCGTTTAGATACCATTGTCTTAATTTAAAACCAACAAAGAATCCAATTGAATGTAGACTTATAGCTATGGTTTGCACAAAGTTCAGGGGATTAGTTTAGTCCATCTTTAAAAATCGAATGGTCCAATTGTGTTTGTGAATGTTATACACGCAATCCTTCCGGTTGGATTCAACAGACATCTCTTCACATCATAATCCTTTCAAAGATATTTGATTATTACGCTACAGTTATTAATTTGACATTTTAACAGATAGCTAACATTACAGTAACATTGGCATTGCCAAAGTCACATTGACAATGCAACAATAACAGTGACAATGTGACCAAAAAAAAAAAACTAAAATAGTATATGTAATATTGTGGAATAGTAGTAATTGTCATGGAAGTGGTAATAATTACATTGTTTTTTAATAGGACATCACCTTCAAAACTAAAAGTGAGTGAGACAACAGAAGGCAGAGTGACAGAAGGCACTACCCTTAAATCGTAAGATCTGGCTTGACATGTGTATATTTCTGTGTTTCTGTATATTCTAGGAGCAATATTACTTGTACACTCCATGCAATATATGGTTAATATAGCATTTTTGTTTTATCTGAGCAGGACTGAGAATCAGCCAGTTGATCTTGTACCAACATCCCTCAAAACTGAGTACTTTATCCCAGAAAGGTAAAATCTACAGCATTACAACCTACCACAACATACCACAGACAACAAATCTGCTTGATTGGGTCAAATAAGGTACCATTTGTAAGAGGCCAACAAAGGGTTTATAATTACTCTGTAATTGATGATTTAAGCATTTGTGAGTGTAAGTAAAACATTTAAAAATGTTTTAAACACAGTAGTCAAAATAGTATGTTGGGTGGTTTGACCTTGTTACAGACACAAAAGGTGTCACACAGGTTAAAATGTCAATTAAAGGTGAATATCCGAAATCCTTGTCTTTTTAAATTGCAATTAGTGTCAATGTATAGTCAATGAGTTTGTTTGCTCTCACATGGATGCAATTAGCAGGCTAGATACTGAGCCATGGGGAGCGGGAAAAAACTGTCAAAAGACCTGCGGAACAAGGTAATGGAACTTTATAAAGATGGAAAAGGATATAAAAAGATAACCAAAGCCTTGCAAATGCCAGTTAGTACTGTTCAATCACTTTTTAAGAAGTGGAAACATCTGGGTTCTCTTGATAACAAGCCATGGTCAGGTAGACCAAGAAAGATTTCAGCCAAAACTGCCAGAAGAATTGTTCGGGATACAAAGAGAAACCCACAGGTGAAAGGATAAATACAGGCTGCTCTGGAAAAAGACGGAGTGGTAGTTTCAAGGAGCATAATATGAGGATACTTGAACAAAAATACTTACACCTTGCTGTGAGGCGTGTCAGTACACCTTGACACGCCTCACGGCTTCTGGCACACTAATTTGGTGTGACAAGACCAAAATAGAGCATTATGGTCACAACCATAAGCGCTATGTTTGGAGAGAGGTCAACAAGGCCTATAGTGAACAGAATAGCAGCCCCACTGTGAAGCTTGGTGGTGGCTCACTGATGCTTTGGGGGGGTGTGAGCTCTAAAGGCACGGGAAATCTTGTGATGAATGCAGCATGTTATCAGAAAATACTGGCAGACAATTTGCATTCTTCGGCACGAAAGCTGTGGATGAGATGCTCTTGGACTTTCCAGCACAACATTGACTCTAAGCACAAGGCCAAGTTGGCCATGTTAACCAAGTGGTCCACATTATGCAATAATGGGCAAATCATTTATCCCAATATTTAATTGAAAATAGTACAAAGACATAAAATGTTGAAACTGAGAAATGTTTATGTTTTTGGGAAAAAGCCCATTTTGAATTTGATGCCAGTAATGTTTCAAAGAAGTTGGAACATGGGCATGTTTACCACTGGGTTGCATAACCTCTTCTTAGTTTGATCAGCAATCAGGAAACCTAAAGGGGTGGTAGTATAATTCTTTAGGGATGGAAAAATAAGATGGAGCGAAGTACAGGGAAATTCAAGAAGCAAACCTGCATCAGTCCCCTAGAAACCTTAAGCACAGATGGGAAGAAACATTGGGGTGGAGCAATAATTTTTTGTGCCTTTGTTTTCAAATGAAAACAAACTATCAAAATACTATTTGCCATTTAATAATATAAGAGAATTATTCAACTGAATACTTCTGCAAGGCAGTGTATATAAAGTATGTGATATATATATTGATTATTTATGTTCCTCAAAAATGAGAAGTTTCTGTAAAACAGAGACAGTGACATTAAAGGACAGCACTGACTAGTTTAATCAGAGATATGTAATAAAATCAGTGACCTTTGAAAACCCATAAATAAAACTGTCTTCCTGATTTTATGAAACATTGTGTTCAGAGATTGCATCAAAACATTCACAACTACCTCAAGGACTTCCTCAAAGTAATCCTATGTTTACTAGATTGTTTGTTTGTTTGTTTGTTTGTTGATAAAATCATTGGTACAAAAAATCTGATACTGACATTGTGGTTCACAGTTTTATAACAATGTTGACAGATAACTGCAGTGTGAGTAAAATTTTCACAGTGCCGTGGATAACATCTTTGACACCCTACAGCCAACATCCATGAAGAGTTGCCACACTTCCCCTGATGGGTAAGGTCTCCTTTGAGGTTTTCATGTTTTTCCAGATGTTTCATCGTAGCTGCCTTTTGGGGGCTTTAGGCAAGATTTGGTTTCAATCTCATGGAAAAAATATTATATAATGCTTACACTGCAATTGTACACATTTGCTGTTTACAAATGTTTTCATGTTTGTTTGATGTTTTTTTTTCCGAAGTGGCACAATGTTTTCTGCGGCGTCTGTCAAAAATATTTCTGTAGTACCTACATATGATAATATATTGAATTCAGAACTGTTAGAATAATCTGTATTATTCAAATTAAATGATTGATGATATGATTAATATTGTACTCAGTATTTCAGCATCAAGGACAATTTCTTATACAAACTCTAAAACAGCATGCATGCTGATTATCACACAAACTGGCAAATGGTTGTTTAAAACATCTAAATGTTAATACCAGAAAATGAAAGCTGAAATTCAGAATTCTTGTCTCCTACTCAAGAAGATCTTAAACCCAAATGTCTGAACAACAAAAACAAAGGAATTTGCCTCACCATTCCAATACTTTTGGAGGGGACTATATGTGTACTGTATATTGCAGTCGGTGATTCTTGTTGAGTGTCC
Organism: Esox niger; assembly: GCA_016801105.1. NCBI lineage: Eukaryota > Metazoa > Chordata > Actinopteri > Esociformes > Esocidae > Esox > Esox niger. Next base: position 145,066 of record JACXGJ010000082.1, on the reverse strand, counting down.
TTTGTTTAAGTCTTTTATGACTAAGCACATTGTGAGTCTGTATAATCCAGAGTCATATTCCTTGCATGTGTACACATACCTAGCGAATAAAGCTGATTCTGATCCTCTGAGGATTTTATAAGCATCCCATCCTGCTTTCACATGTAGTCAGGACACATCAGCTGACACCCTGCAAGCTATTCCATTTAAATCTATGTTATTCTATAGACTTTAACCTTTCTTTTTTTAAATTAATTATTTAACCTTAATTTTTGCGGGGGAGGCCAAAGGTCTCTTTTGTGGATGAGCCCTGTATCAACACATTTTTTAAACTTGGTACCCTCCAAAAATAAAAACATGAACACAATTCACAACATACAACCACATTCTTGATAAAAAGATTCCTCTATCATCCTTTTTAATTAAATGGAAAGCACCAATTCATTCAGTTTAAAATTATTTAGGAAAACCTTAACTCCATGGATATTGCAGGTATCTCTTGAGTTAAATATCCCTGAAACCATGTTTGATAGTTTGTACTTCTGTGCATCATCAGAGAAGTAATGTATGGTGGTAGTTTATGCCAGAGTGCATTAAAAACAAAAATAATTAAATGCTATGTGACTTCAGAGGGCCGCCTTCTTTCTGATACAAAGAACAATGATGTATACTTAAACAATCCCCTGTAATAAAGTGTAATGTACTATGATAAACGGTATTAAGAGGTAAAAATAAGGTAGAAGCATTCAAATAAATAATATCAGCATAATCAATATGAATTTCAACTGAACAAATTCCTTTCTGCTAGATAATGTAAAGCATGACCTATTTCTATATAGAAAGCCAATTTTGATCCTACATTTTCTCACCAGTTCATTTACTTCATCTATCCACATGCCCAGATATTTGAATGCAGGAAAACATTCCGTATGAGCACCATCAAAAGTAAACAAATCCAAATTTACAGGTACCGTTTTAGATTTAGAAAATGACATACATTATTTTCCTTAGGAATTCAACACCAACTTCAAATCAAAAAGAGATCTAAGCAGGACATCAACAGTAGAGCGTAGCCTTCAACAGGTAGACTAATGAAATTTATGTATATCATTTATGTAAACGGCAAATAAAATTGATAAAATAGAAATACATTAAAATAATAATAAATAATAAATATAAATTGTTTATTTTTGTATTTAGGTAGTCAAAAGAATAAACAAAATATAAAATGACAATGATAAAATATTAATGAAGCCATTATATAAAAACAGATTTAAAAGAATGCATTGACGCAGCATCTTTGATATTCTGTTGTAGGCTGTTCAGACACGAGGAGCTCGTGTAGAAAAGGCCTGGTACCATTTTGCTTCCAGTCTAGACTCTAGAACAGCCAGAAGTCCTTTTTCAGCTGATCTGAGAGGCCAAACAGTACAGTATGGGTTTAGCATGTCACTAATGTAATGTATTTATGACAAATAAAACCAATGTAGCAGCATAGATTGTGCTATAACCATGTCTGAACCCTAACTGGTGGAACCCTAACTTTGTGAAAAAAATGTTTAGCAGCTTATTTACCTCTGACTCCAAGATTTTAGTCAGGCAAGAGTTTTGAAATTGGCCGGTTATTATTTAGGTTTTCAGGGTCACATAGGAGTACAAAGGCTGTCTTCAGACTTTTGGTATGATGCCTGAGATAAAAGGGGGTCAAGAGAATTTCCTCCTGTGGACTTCCTAACATAAATCCCAGTTAGTGCATCCAGCACATCACATAGAAAGTGTTTGAAGTGAAAATAATGTTTCAGAGGTTGCTGATTTGAGAGAGGAACAGGTTGTTACATGGTCACCTAATCTTGCGAGGCCACTTCTCCTATCTTGTCTGGCCTCCTTGGAGGTCAGGAAACGTAACTAAGAAAATAATTTGGCTGCCAGATTTCTATCGGATGTTAGTTTTCAAAAAACCTGTGATGGGAATTCCATCGATAGACACTCTTAAAGCAGTAAGTACAGAGACAGAATTCTCTTGGCACAGTTAAAAGTTTATTTGCAAATAGAGAGATGCGTCAAAAGCTTACAGAATAATCATTCGAGGAGCCTCTGAATAAAATACATTAACAGTCAGTATTTATTACAGTTAAATGGGGTGTAGTAAGATTCTGTCCTATGTCACACAGGTTTTACTCAAAGTGCGGGCTGTCCTACCCCACATGGGTAACCTTTTCAACTCTTGAAGAGGACTTGCAGCATCTGGAAAAACAACAGATGCCCTGTTGGGTTATACTGATGGGCAGATTAATGAGTAGCCCTATAATCTGCCGATACCAGTCAATGATGCCCCCTAGGCAAATACCAGATCCCCCTCTCCTACATTTCCTAAGGAACAGAGGACAGATACACTTATTCAGAGTTCCTAATGATCCTCTGTATTATACTGAAATGTGTCAAAACAAAAGACCAAATGTGTCAAAACCAAAGACATACCTGTCACGTCCCCGTAATAGAAAAGCAAACATGTCTCCAATGTACATTGGAGTGCAAGTTTAAGGTGCAAGTCGTCATGTGCAAATGAAATACAGGAAGAGCAGCAATAAAAATCTTATCAGACTAGTCCAGTAGTGCAGAGGGTGGGCATAGTTAGTGATGGGAAGTTACAGAGTTCAGCAGGGTTACAGCAGATTGAAAGAAACTGTTCCTGGGCCTGCTGGTGTGAGAACGGAGAGATCTGTACCGCCTGCCTGGTGGGAGGAGGGCCAACAGATTTTGGCATGGGTGTCAAGGGTCTGTGGTGATGCCACACACTCAAAGACACTGCTTGTGCTTGAGGTCTTCAATGGCTGGGAGCTGGGTACCTGTGATGTGCTGGGCGGTTTTCACCACCAGCTTTCCAGTGTATTGTCTTCACTGGTGGGGCAGAAGACATTTTGATGAAATTTGGGAAAAACTGTTTTCAGATCGGAGTGATCCATGAACCAAATGTATTGGTTCATTTAACCGGTTGTCAGGGTAGAATCTTTATTTAGCATGAGTCCAAAATGTTGATCTTCCATAGTTCTTACATGTTCTCCAATAATTACAAAGTTAACATAGTATTTTATCCCAATACACATAGGAGGCAGTCAGTGGTCATATCCAACCATTACAAAGTCTATTATCCTCAAATAAGAAAGGTTTATCCTACATGGTACGCATGTATGGTATGTTCCAACAGCCCCATGGTCCATGGGTCTATCGACAGAATCTACAGCTCTGGAAAAATTAAGAGACCTCTCCAAAGTTTTCTGAACTCTACATGTATGGCAGCCATTCAATTTCAGTGTTTGTTAAATTCCAACACAGGCACACCCTGGCTTAGACAGCCGACTAAGACAGAATACAAGAACAAAGAATACATTCCTATACTAACTTAGAATCATTTAACTGGTAACTATATTGTGGACTTAACATTTGGTGGTTCCTTCAGTCCCTGCAACATAGAAATGTGCATCTTCAGCAACATTTAATAGCACAAAGCTGAGGTACAGATATATTTAGTGCTTGGGTTGCTGCAGGATATGATTTAACATACATGTGCACTTTTCTCACTATCGTATAAAAGAACAGATTTGCCTTTTATGCTAATCATTGACAGATGTATTCAACCATGTTTCTGAGAGTACCAGAATATTTGGATTTGTGGCATCCATCCATATATCAGTCAAATCCATTTCATGCAGCATGCTTTGCACATTTGGGGGCATCAATCCAGCTATATGGCATAGTTATATGAATTTGAAAGACTGTTACAAAACCTTTAGTGTCAATGACACTAAAATGGCTTTCCCGAGTTCTTGTGTCCAGTCTCGCTATTACAGGTGGGGACATTCCTAATGGCATCATGTCTGGCATTGTGTCTATAGTATCTGTGTCGCTACATTAGCCAATGCAAGCTGTATTAGATTTTTCCTATGACCATTTATGTGATAATATACATTTTGTGACTTTGTGCAGCTATCAAAATACCAGTGTCACCAGTCCTCTTGAGTGCAAGTCTACTACCTACAAGGAGAGCAGGTATGACAGTGTTAATTGGTTTCTACCTGGCAGAAATGTACATTTAAGTACAAGATCCACAAATTTACTTTAAATTGGAGTGGGGAAATGTGAAAACTGGATAATTCTGGGAGGTGCAGATGAAGGCAGCAATGACTTTACAAGGGGTGGTATGTAAGGATCTGGAGGGGTTGGTTTGTAATGTGTTGAGAGTCTCATCTTCATCCACTTATCCGGTATCGGGTTGCGGGGGCAGCAGCTCCTGCAGGGGACCCCAAACATCCCTTTCCTGAGACACATTTGCCAGCTCTGACTAGGGGATCCCGAAGGCGTTCCCAGTCCAGTGGCGAAAAATTCTCTACGCCAAGTCCTGTGCTTACCCCCGGATCTCCTCCCAGCTGGACGTGCCTGGAACACCTCCTTAGGGATACGTCCTGGGGGCATCCTTACCAGATTCACAAGCAACATCAACTGGCTATTTTTTATGCAAAGGAGCAGCAGCTCTACTCAGAGTTCCTCACGGATGACTGAGACAGCCTCCTGAGCCAGCCACCTGGAGACACCAGCCACCCTTCTGCGAACTAATTTCAGCAGCTTGTACATGCGATCTAGTTCTTTCAGTCATGACTGTGCCTTCATGAGCATAGGTGAGGGTAGGAACGAAAATGGACTGGTATAGAGAGAGTTTTGCCTTCCGGCTCAGTTCTCTTTTTGTCACAACGGTGCGGTAAAGCGAATGCAATACCATCCCCGCTGCTTCGATTCTCCGGCCAATCTCCTACTCCATTGTCCCCTCACTCGCAAACAAGACCCAGCGATACTTGAACGCCTCATTCTCCACCCAGAGATACTTGAACTCTTTACTTGGGGTAATGCCTCATTCCTTACCCGGAGGATGCACACCATCGGTTTCCTGCTGAGAACCATGGCCTCAGATTTAGAGGTGCTGATCCTCATCCCAACGGCTTTGCACTCGGCTGCAAACCGGTACAGTTAGTGCTGAAGGTTACAGACCGATGATAACATCAGGACCACATCATCTGCAAAAAGTAGCGATGAGCGCTACTTTTTTGGTGTTGGCAGTCTCAGGAAATATACTGCAATTTGGTCTGAAGTTATCTCCCGGCCACCAAGTGGACACTTTACCTAGCAATAGGAGACAAAATGCAGTCGTAGGCATAATGGAGAGGATGGAACATGCATTCAGTATAAAGATAGACTGTGACAGTTTGCTCAGGTTTAAATGGGTTGAAGATGCCGGATAAGAAATTACAAGCAGCTAACACTTGTATAGGACTTGTTTTAGATTTTAAGGCAACTTGGAAATGACAGTCAAGTGTTACCCTTGCTACTGATTTCAAGGCTCAACAGAAATTGCTAACAGCTACTGCTTGTAGCATTCTACATTAAAGGCAACTGGAAATGATTAGAAATTGATTTTAGGGAGTGTTATTTTTTTTGGCAACTAGATGAGTGTTTCTAATGATCAGGTGCTGATTGAATACAAGCATTTGCAGAGCTTTTTGATTGGCCAAATAACTGTATTCAAGGCAACGAGTTGTTGTCATTCCAGTTTAGTCCTTTTGCCTGATGATTTTTGTTAATTTGTAACACCATGTGAATTACATAGAGACCTACATCATCACTACTCAAATGTAACTCAATGATTTCATTCTCATCTTTAGCTGGGCTGAGGATAATCTCTTTAATTATCTCGTGGCAAAACCCACCAAGACTCTGTATTCAACTCCTGAAAGGTGAGATTTTCAGGAAAACTGTTTTGCAGGCACATTTTAAGCCTAGTCCTGGTCCAAAAAATCAAGCTCAGTGTTGTTTTTCTGTTATTACTCTGCAAATCTTAGAAGGCTTGCTGATGAAAGTGTTTCACATTTTCTTTGGTAGTATTAGTAGGAGCAAAATTAGTATTAGTGGGGTATTTCCCAAATATGTTAGTGACCATTGTTTCATTATATGTATGGAAGATGTAAGATTCTAGCAGTTAGAATCTAAACAGCAAAATAAAAAAATGCAGACTTTATTAATGACGTTTTCTTACACAACATTTATCATAGTAACCTTGATAGAAATTATACTTTACTTGAAGCTGAACTGGTTTCTGACTTTTCCTGGCATGTATAAGTTCATCGACAGTCTCGCTAACAATTGCTCAAGTCTTACGAATATTTCCAGGAAGATAGTACATACCTATTACTGACTAATAAGCTGTTTAAGCGGCTAGTGACAAAAGCCATATGGTTCCGACACTATAATGGAGGTAAATTTAACACAAAATGTTAGTCAGTTTAACATAATGCTCAATGGTGTCTAGCAACTGCTGAAATGTGTAATGCCGTGGCATAGTGGATAAAGACAATGCCTCTTACGTGAAAAAAGTTCAAATCTATTGAGAGCAACAATTTTTATTTTATTTGTGGGCCGCAATAAAACTACGTTTTATAGTATTGCAACTATATCTGGTACATTCCACGATTCTCTCGTCTTCACCTGATGAAAGGGTTAGTTATCGTCATCTTTATTGATGTCATTCACAAATGAAAGAAGAATGTACGTTCTTATGCAATGAAATGAAATAGCTTTGTCAGACTCGCTAGCAATTGCTAAATTCCTGACTATTTTAGTAAGTAAGTAGATACTGCTAAAGTCAATTACTGGCATAATACGCTGTTAAAATGGCCAGTGGCAAGCGCCATACAGTTCATAGACGCTATTTGTGGTGGAGGTAAACTTGGTAAGAAACGTTGGTCAGTTTAACTTTATCAATATAATTCACGAATGGCAAATTAGTTGTAGAAACAGCCAGTAGCAAAAGAGCATTTGTTCAGGGTAGACACGAGGCTATACCTATCAAACGTACAGCACTGTGGTATAGTGGGTAACGACACAGCCTTCCACGTGGGCGACCCAGGTCTTTGGTCCCGGTCTTTGCATGAACCTTGCATGAACCGCACGTTTAAAATCCCTCCCAGAGTGGCTCGATGATATTAAGGTCAGGCGACTGTAATGACCACTCCAAAACCATCAACTTTTTCTGCTTTAACCACTGGGGGGTCAACTTGGTCTTGTGCTTAGGGTCATTGTTGTGCTGGAAAGTCCAAGAGCGTCCCAGGCGCAGCTTTTGTGCATAAGAATGCAAATTGTTTACCAGTATTTTCTGATAACATGTTGCATTCATCTTTTCATAAATTTTTACAAGATTCCTTGTGCCTTTAGAGCTCACACAACCCGAAAACATCAGTGACCCACCACCACGCTTCACAGTGGGGATGGTATATTCACTATAGGCTTTATTGACCTCTCTCCTAACATAGCGCTTATGGTTGTGACTAAAAAGCTTTATTGTGTTCTCGTCACTCCAGATTACATTGTGCCAGAAGCTGTGAGGTGTGTCAAGGTGTTGTCTGGCTTATTGTATTTTATTTGTGGCATTGGTGCTGTAAAGGCTTCTTTCTGGCAACTCGACCATGCAGCAAATTTTTGTTTAGCCATATTTTTTCCAGGGCAGCTTGAATCTCTCTGAGGTTACCTGTGAGTATTTTTCTTTGTACAATTCTTCTGGTTGTTTTGGCTGAAATCTTTCTTGGTGTACCTGATGTTGTCAATTTTGTGAAGGGATTAAATGCTGCTAAAACCAGCTCCTAAATCTAAGAAAAGTAAGGGGTATTCAAGAGGACTCCTAAGTCACTAAAACCAAATCATAAACAATCCTAAAATGGCTGCTGCTGGCAATCTGCCTCATAATCAGGTCAACATTTTAGAAATAAGGATCTTGAGCTTTTAGCAATAAAGTAGAATCTTATCGAATCTTTAACAAATGTATTACCTTAATCATAGTACAACTAGTCAGGGATACAGTCACTTCACCACAGAAACAACCCAAAAACTCCGGAGATCAAGTATGTGACATCTCGCTACTTGGCCACAGGGAATATACAGCAATGCAGCGCAGACAAACTGTATGTCTCATTCATCTGTCAGTAGAATATTTCATAAAAAAATGTATGCCTTCTCCAGATCTCACATCGTCCAACAATTCAAACAGTTTCCTCTTGATGTTCGCCAACTACAAAGAAACAAAGCCAAGTTCATGACACACCTGGAGCATCTAGTGTAGTTGGTGCTATAGATTTCACACATAATTTCACAAACTATTGCACCATCAAAATGTTTGTGAGCTTCCACACATGTAAGAGAATGAGAATTGGCCAAACATATACTAAACTATAGTTTATATATAATTTTTGGAATAATGTTTATTTAGTGACACTTGACATGACAGATCTTTCTACAGAATTGCTATGATGAATACACAGACAGAGAACCCTCCCCTGTCAGCCAGTCACTGTGTGCATGGTAAAAGTTGGTGAATTTGTGAATAGGTTTTCAAAGAAACCTCTTTGCTAGAAACCTATACTGATGATGGGGAGGCCTCTTAGTGGTAAGATAAAATATTTATGGCCTCTGGTTTTCATCCACTTCTAAATCATCACCCCAGTTCCACTAGAGGAAGCATTAACAAATACTGGACAGAATAATTTATGTGTGAAAATTTATCTGACCAGCTGATACATGTCCAATGTGACACAGTGTGGTTTCGCTTTGAATATACAAACTGTGTATTGCTTTGCGAGTTCTCTGAAGTACACAGATATGGGTGTTATTAATAATAAATACATTTATAGATCACATTTTAAGCACAAAACCTTTTATAGTGTCCAACAGTATTCCACATTTGCAATGGTAGTCCAATAGCATTGCATCACAGGATTCAATTCGGTGCTTTTCATGAAAACACATTCAATACTTGTAACCTCATGGTAGCAAAAAGATTCTGGAAGTAGATGGAAACTAAACATAAGAATATTAGACAAATTATTTTGCAGCATCTACATGTTTGTTGTAGGCAATAACAGTAATTTACTTTTCTAATGTACTTAAATATTTTACTCAATCTTTTGTGACTCCAAGTTGTCCATTAATGACATTCTTAAATGTTGCATGCATGTGCAAGTTGTCGGACCATTCAATCTGCACTTAGCCTAATGATTTAATGGAGAACTAGCCAATCTGTAACCAAAAAGACAGCGACCCCTTAATCTGGTTAAGATAGACTACAGTTGATATCCCTGAAATATAGCATAACAAAATCCAATGCAAGTTGTTGAATGAGTGTAGAGCATTCTTCTGGTTTCTGCCTCTTTTTCACAGCACATACCGTAAATTCCAGACTATAAGCCGCTACTTTTTTCCCACACTTTGAACACTGCGGCCTATAATACTAATGCATGTTTTTTTCCCATGACGCCAAAAACAATAGACCAATAAAATTGATGAGTACCTGTAGTTCACAGAGGGCCAATGAAATTGTGCGATACATCATGCGCACTTTCACAGTTAATTACGGTCTTGTAAATCAGGCATTTGTACTCACCCTCATCAACATGGAAGACACTCGAAGAAAAGAATACGATGCCACTTTTAAGTTTAAGGCAATCCGTCTGGCGATCGTGTTACAGACATACATATATTTAAAAGTACGGTAGATGTGTTATAGTTACTGTTTCATAAAAGCATTCGTAATATGTACTGTATTTGTTTGTTTTACCATACGTATTAAATCAAACGTTAAAAAAATCCTCACGTGTAATATCTTTCTGTGTAAATATCTCATACAACGTGGGATACCTGCGGCTTAAAATCCGGTGCGGCCTGTAAAAGTACAAAATTGATTTTCTTTCTAAAAATAGAGCGTGCGGCTTATAATCAGGTGCGCTCTGTAGTCGGGAATTTACGGTATGTATACACATACCACATCCATCCACACCTATAAAATAATAATAATGATAAAACGAACTACTTTTCCCAAATAAAATGCACCTAAATATACAGCTCTGGAAAACATTAAGAGCCACCCACTGCACCTTTCTTTCCTTTCCAAAGAAGTTGAAAAGGAACATTTTGAATGAGGAACAGAAGGGTCAAAACTATGAGACCACTGCAAATTGAACGCTTATGTTCCTCGCTCAAAACGTTCCTTTTCAACTTTTTTGGAATGGAAAGAAAAAGGTGCAGTGGTCTATACATTTTCTCCGGAGCTGTACTTTTAACTGGAAGTAATGCAACACATTTTTACTATGGATAAAAAAACATATCCCTACCCAACGAAGATGGCCCCTACTTGCTAGAATCCTGTTCTCTTTTATGCCATTACCGTGATCTAATAATGTGCTATTTATATCCATGTTTTCTACATAATTAAGACGTTATGGTAAAATGAAAATATATATTTTGATTTGTTTTTGTGTTATGTATTTTGACATACATTACAATGCATTGAGGCTTTTAATATTACAGTTCTCCTGAAAGATTGTCTGGCATTTCATGAGGTGCTATGACCATGCTTTTCTTCCACACAGAGATGATAATGTCCCCATCAGTCCCTCTAGAACTGTGTTGGAGAGAGACCTGTGTTCTTACTGCCGTTCACCCATGAGCTCTGACCCCAAGATGGTGCTGGAAGATATGAAGATCAACTGCCATGCTACCTGCTTCAAGGTAGTATGCTCCAACCATTTTAACAAATATTTAAATAATTGAACAGCTGACTGAGTTTGCATACAGGCTTCTGTTATATAAGTTTAGCAGTTTACATTAAGTAGCCAATATATTGACTCCAGAACAGCTTGAATTGTGATTCCTTTGGGATTTGGGTCCTTGCTAACTCAATTGCATTGTGCAGTCCTTGATGATTTTCCAGCCATACATTCATGCTGCAAACCTCCCGCTGCACTTTATTCATAAAGAGCTTAATTGGTATGAGATCGGGGGACTATGAAGGCAACTGAAATAAAGTTAAGGCACTATTTGTGGAACCAGCTTGAACAAAACATGCTGGAAGCGTTAGGTAGAATGTTCATCTGCATTTTGTATCAGAATTCAAGATTTGTCCGAACTTTTTTACAATCTGCAATCATCCAATTCTGGTAATGTGCCTAGCGCTTGACATGAACTTGTTTGCTCACCCGCCACTGTGGCTAGTGGTTTTCCAAAGTTATTAGCCACTCAGCATTTTCACTAGCCACCACTAGCCTGATCTGTTCCCTTGTTCACACACATACATACATACATACATACATCACATCGATAGATAGATACATACATGGGTTTTCCTGGCTCAAAATTAGGCAAAGGTGGTACCCCACTGTACCGGACACCCCTCTATGAAATATTTTATATAATGTGGCTACACACTTGAAAAAGACAACTATTATAGTGTTAAATCTGCCCTGTTGTTCATGTCCATTTGAGCAGCTATTGCACGCTACAATGTCCTCCCTAATATTAACCAAAGTATGTAAGCAATGTATTTATTCTTAACATAACCTAGAACTATTAACATGTTATTTAAAAATAAATGTAATCACTCATCAGCTTTATATTTAATCGCGGTCAATATTATTGTTGTCTGTTTTTGTTATGCTATGTTCTTGTTAATATAGACTTGCTTGAAAAATGAAAGAGTTTCCACATCCTTGCCTTGACGCCACATCGTTTATCTCCCTCGACTTTCTTTCGCTGTGCCTGGTGTTGTTGATCCAGCATCTTCACGTTCATATATTTGTATTGTTAGTGATTTAAATATGATAATTAACTTGTTTACTGTATATATTGCATATATAGCCAAATGTTTTTTGTGATAGTACATACCCTAATCTGATGGTCTTTTCACCAGTCATCTTTGTCTCGCAATCTCTCTTTAAAAACAAATCTGTAAGTCACCCGAAGTGTTTAACACAAAATTCTGCAAACAAGATGTAGTTTGAGGTTATTAAGTTTAAATGGAATGTTTTGACATGCTTGGGTGTAAAATAACTTGGATCCGCTTGTTTTTTCATCTTCACTCCATGATGTCTGGACCCGTGTGGTCCTGTATGCCAGGTTGCCAGATTACATTGACCGTAAACTGTATACTGCCTCTTAAAAATCGACCCGCCATTCCCATAAAAAATATCCCAATTGTCAGAAACACACCCCACGTGGCAACACTTAATATGGAAAAGTTTCCTAATACGCTCATTTTTGCTGCAGTGTTTCGCTGGTATTTTATAAATAAGCGCAAAATCATGTTTTATCATGCCAACAGAGGTTGTGTGAGATTTTGGGAAGTCTGTCGCCTTTGAGCTTTGATTACAGGAAACACTCTGTGTATAGATATATAGAATGCCACCCGCCAAAGTGGATAGTAAAAGTGACTGCGTTACACGCTACAGACGGATTCTACTCGCATTTGGCAGGTGGTCGGGTGCCAGTATCAAGCCTGTTAACCTAATTTCCCCATCCCATACCGACAGCCCAACCACTGTGCATTCAGAAATACCTTTAAGCACACCATGAAGAGAGGTTATTTGAGTAGTTGTGGACTTTCTGAAAGCTTGAAAGAATCTGCTCATGCACCTTTGACCCCGTTCACCGAATGTTTGTTTTTCACTGTTCTCTTTAAACGCAGACCCTTACAGAACAATCTCATGTCAGCTGTTTCTGGTATACTGGATCATAAATTAATCAAAAACATTAACATGGTTAAAGACATTCATTTTGTTAAAGCGCCAAGCAGGTTAAATACTTTCCTTCACCACCCTGCAATATTTCTGCATACACTGTTGACAAAATGTCATAAGAAAAGGTAAAGCGATTAACGTTGATCATCTCCTAACAAGGGCACGGTCAAGTCACGGTCTTGGTAAATTAAATAATAAGCGAACAATTAGTTCTCGTAGTCAACGTGTTGGATGCAGGAGAAATGTTGAGGAGTAAAGACCTGAGCGACATTGAAGGGCCAAATTGTTATGGCCTGGTGATTCAGTCGGAGCATCTCTAAAATGTCAAGGCTTGTGGGGTGCTCTGCAGTCAGCAGTGCTGAGCAGTGGTACGAGGAGGAATAAACCCCTCAAAAATGTCAGAGGTGTTAGTTGTATTTGTGAGTGATGTATGTATGGACTGTTTCCGTCTACTGTTTCCTCTGTTTGAACCTCATTTGTTTAGAAAATCTGGTCCTATTAGTGGCTGCAATATCAATATTGATTTCAGCAAAGACCTCATCCCTGGGTTGCATTTAGGGTGTCGGAACTTGACCTTGGATCACTGGAAGAAGATTGCCTGGTCCTATGAGTTCCATCTTTTTACATCACATGGACAGCCTGTGCGCCATATACATGAGAAAGTGGTGGAGGAAGTGTGATGCTCTGGGCAATGTTCTGCAGGGAAACACTGGATACTGGCATTCATGTGGACACCTGTGTACTGGACAAATGGGAGAAAACAAATATAATCAACAACTCAGTAGGGAAGCACTTCTATATACACAGCTCAAAAAAGTAAAGGGAAGACATAATCATCACAGTATAACACCATGTCAATTAAACCTGAGGGATATCAATCAATCTGTCCAGTTATACCACCTGTTTTGGTGCAAATGATAGTGACCACATGTGCACTGAAGAGGCAACAGAAAGACAACCCCGAAAAAGGGAATGGTTTTACAGGTTGTGGCCACAACTGCTCTCTCCTTATCCATCCTGACTGATTCTTCTCTAGTTTTGGGAGTGTCCTTGTCACCACTGGTAGCGTGAGGCAATACCTACAGCCCATTCAGGTTGCAGAGGCAGTCAAGCTTCTCCAGGATGGCACATCCATAAGCACCATCACAAGAAAGTGTGCTGTGTCTCCTAGTACTGTTTCAAGAGCATGGAAGAGATACCAGGAGACAGGCCCATTGCATGAAGAGAACTGGACAGGGGTGTAAAGGGGCACTAACACAGCAGCAGGACCGGTATCTGGTGTGCATGTTTCTGAGAAAACTGCCAGAAAAAGACTCCATGATGGTGGCATTAAGGCCTGACGTCCTTTAGGGGGACCTGCACTAACAGTCCATCATTGTGCAGTTTGATTGGCATTTACCAAAGAAAACACCAGAATAGGCAGGGCTGCCATCAGTGCCCTGTTCTTTTCACAGATGAGCACGAGACAGACATGAGAGTCTGGAGATGCCGTGGTGAATGTTATGCTACCTGCAACATCATCCAGCATGATCGGTTTGGCGGTGGGTCAGTGATGGTCTGGGGAGGCATATCATTGGAGGGACGCACAGACCTCCACGTGCATGCCAATGGTACCCTGACTGCTGTTAGGTACTGGGATGAAATCCTCAGACCCATCAACAGATCTTACGCTGGTGCAGTAGGCCCTGGGTTCCTTTTGGTGCAGGACAGTGCCTTACCTAATGTGGCCAGAGTGAGTAGGCAGAAGGCATTGATTCACAGGGTTGGGTAGGTTACTTTTTAAATGTAATCTGACTGGTAACTCCAATCCACATGTGTAATCGGTAAAGTACATTTTGGATAACACATCTGATTACTTTTAATTCCATTTAGATTTATTTCATATTGAGAAGCAGTGGAAGATGCATATTTACAAATTGAAAACCTTTTGAGTTTACATAGCTGGCCACAAACTGAATTAGCATTTTACCTAATGGGTTATGTACAGTGCCTTTGGAAAGGGTTTCTAAACCATTGCTTTCTACTTCAATATGATTGCGCTACATCTCTGCATTACATGCTAGTTTTTTTCACGCATCCGTAATTTTTCACCCATATACTGAATCTGCAGTTATCTGATGTTCTGCTCCACAACCACCAACATTGTCAAAATGTTGCAGAAACCCCAGGCACACATATGCGCATTCGCAATCGTGAATACCCGCAAAATATCTAACAAATAGTTGCCTAATCTTCTAAACAATTCCTTTCTGAACAAGAAACCAGGCAAGCCTAGTTCAGCTGGCTCGCAATAGAAAGTGTTGCCATATCGAGGTTCGAACCCAGGTCGCCCACGTAAAAGGCTGTGTTGTTAACCTCTACACCACAGAGCTGTACATTTGCCACCTGTCAGTATAGCCTAAAGGCGTCTGTATATACTGAACAAATCCTCTTTTGCTACTGGCTGTTTTAATTGTTAATTGGCCATTCATGAATGAAATTGATACCGTTAAACTAACGCTTTTTACAAAATTTACATCCACCACAAATTCTGTTGATGTATTCTGTTTGCCACTGTCCGTTTTAACAGCGTATTAGCCAGTAATAAGCTACTAACTTACAGGAATAATCATAAGAATTGAGCAATTGCTAGCGAGTCTGCCAAAGCTATTTCATTTCCTGGCATAAGAATGTATTTTTTGCATTCATGGCAAAATATTTTTTTTTTCTTTCATACGTTTCATACGTGACATTTTTCATACGTGAATGACAATACATAAAGGCGACGATAACTGTCTTTAATCTACTAGAAATATTTA
The DNA here is from genome assembly GCA_016801105.1 of Esox niger. Classification (NCBI taxonomy): domain Eukaryota; kingdom Metazoa; phylum Chordata; class Actinopteri; order Esociformes; family Esocidae; genus Esox; species Esox niger. Next base: position 129,687 of record JACXGJ010000082.1, on the reverse strand, counting down.
ATAAATGTCCTTGCTCTCAAAAGATTTAGGTCCTCCACATGAGAGGCACTGTCATCAACCACTACCCCACGGCATTACACGTTACAGCAGTCACTAGACTCCATTGAGGATTGTGTGAAACTGACTAATGTTTCCTATTAAGGTTTCCTCCACCATAGCGTCTATGAACTATATTGCTTTTGCTGCTGGTCGTTCTAACTGCTTAATAACCAGTCATAGGCTTACTAGTATCTACTAAATTCCTAGGAATAATCACAAGAATTGAGCAATTGCTAGCAAGACAGAAGATGAACTTTTCCATGCCAGAAACAGTCGCAATATAACCTTATACAGTTTCAGTTAAGGCTTACTATAATGTAGATACTGTCGGTTTTTACCAGCAAAGTTTTCATCTATACAGAATAATTCATAATGCGTACATCGCTTCGTCTGCGAGGAAATACAAACTCGGGACCTATAGTTCACAAGTCCGCTTCTCTAGCCACTACGCTATTTAACAAGGGTCGGTCGGTCAGTGGGTCAGTCAGTTACATTCGCTCTTCTTATCCGGCACCGCTTACGTGGTCCGGCAAAACGATACAAGACCAGGTAGGCCTATTGCCTTTTATTGTTTTCAGAAAGATGTGCAGATATAACGAAATTACATTTGATATCAGTCGGGTAATATTATCATTATTACCAGCCATCCGCCCAACCAAAACTGGAGGAAACTATACTAGCGCTTCATCGGTCACTCATCTGGTTATGCGCACCCACCTTTACACTCATGATGATCACACACAACAACTAAGGCGCTCAATTGTTATTTGGTTTCAAATCACAGTGTTTTAAAAACATTACATAAAAAGTCAAAAATCCAACGTGTCATAATTATTAAATTATGTATTCCGATTACAATATTTTGGTTGGTTACATAGCGGATTGCAGTTACTGTTTTCTGGAATCAGTTACTCCCCAACTCTGTTTATGCCATTGACTGGACCTCAAATTCCTCAGACCTGAATCCAATTGGGAACCTCTGGGACGTTATGTATCGGTGCATCTGACACCACAAGTAGCACCACAGACTTTATAGGAGCTCACTGATGCCCTGATCTAGGTCTGGGAGATCTCCCAGGACACCATCTGCCGTCTCATCTGAAGCATGCCCATTGTTGGGAGTGCATACAGGCACGGGGGGGGCCAAACACACTACTCAGTGGCATTATGAGTGGCTGTGATGAAATACACACAAATTGGAACAGCCTGTGATTTCAATTGTTTATTTAGATTTTTAGTGTAAGTTTGAATCCACCACTTAATTGATTGGTGATTTTGGTTTCCACTGACTGTTGTTGCAATATTTTGTTGTCAATGAATTACACACTGTACAGTAAAGGTTTTGATCTCTAACACATTTCCTTCATTGATACCCGATGTGCGATTTAAGTGTTCCCTTTATTTTTTTGAGCAGTGTATATTGTGTCATGTCCCGAGTAGAGTCATTAACCTGTGTGAATTTGGCCCCCTATCCAATGCACAACGTTGGCAAAATACTGTAGTCTCAATCATTTGTGCTTCGTTTGTGCTTCGTTTGTGCTGTATAAATGTTACTGCTATAATATTTTATAGGTCAAATCAGCCCCCCAACATGCTCCAAATCCCCCCAAAATAGTCTCATTGGTTTACGCTCTATTTCTGTTGTTAAAGGTTTTTGTCTGTGCTGCTGCAGTTTTTTGTATATTAGACATTTTATTTTAGGTGATGATGTCACCAGTCTGCCAACATGCTCCAAATTGACTCAAAATAGGATAAATCGTCTGTGCACCATTTGTGCGGTTATATTTTTTTAAATAGTGAAAAATATTTCAAAATTCATTGAGGTCACTCAGCTCCCCAAGATGAAAATGTTGTGCAACTTCTGGAACTCTGGATCTTCTTTGCCTAATAAGAGTATCTGAATGTGTTTTTCTCTGCATCACTAGTGTGAGGTGTGCAGCAGTGATCTGGGCCATCTGAAGGCTGGGGACAGTATGTGGGTCTACAGACGCACCATTCACTGTGAGCGCTGCTTCGAAGTTACCAGAGGTAAATAATTAAAATCACACAGAACTCATGCCAGGTTTTATTTTTTAAGTTTTAAGTTTTTTGTTAGCACTTACTGGAATTAATGTGTGTTCATTTTGGGTGCATAATTTATCTTTGACTTTTTTAATTAATTTCAGAAAAATGGCATCGTTGAAGATCCAACCTTCATGCAGATTATTATGGGATCTTTCCAGTGGCAGTTTAAATAAATTTAAGTTGACCGTAATTACATTTTGGTGTCATGGGTTTTCAGCTACGGACATTAGTATAGGGACAGTACAGTACTGTGCAACATATGCGGTGAAGTAAGAATGTTTTCAAAGATAGACTTGTTAATGGATTATATTTATCAATTAACATAATGCAAAGTGAGTGAACAAAAGAAAAAGAAAAATCGAACCAATATTTGGTGTGGACACTTTGCAAACAAAACAGCAACAGGTCATCTACGGACACTGGCACAAAGTCAGGAATTTTGTAGGCATACAGTCAGGTGTTTGATTAAACAATTAGACCAAACAGGTGATAATGATCATCTAATAGTCATCCATTCATTATGTTGAAACACAATAATTAACTGAAATAGAAACAGCTGTGTAGGAGGAATAAAACTGGGTGAGGATCAGTGAAACTCATCTAACAAGGTTTGATTGCTGAAGACGGTTTACTATCAAAAGTCATACACCATGGTAAGATTGAACACAGCAACAAGACACAAGGTGGTTATGCTGCATCTGCAAGATCACTTCCGGACTAGAACTACAAGGCAGACGAGTTTCCAGATGTGCTGTCCCAGCTCTTTGTGAGGAAGCTCAAACAAACAGCAATATTAAGGACGGCAGAAGCAGTGGTCGGCCAAGGAAACTAAATGAAACAGATGAAAGACTTATTGCTTATTTTACCTTGTAATCTGAAGAGGTCGAACTGTACGATCAGCTTCACTTTTGGCAGAAAGCAGTGGGACTCTGGAGAATCTGGTCAGAAGTTGCCTTCATGGAAGACTTGCAACCAAAAGCCAAACATCCGACTAGGAAAATAGACCAAGCAACTTATTGCACGAAAACAGGAATTGTGGTACAGACAAATGTCAGCACGTGCACTGGACTGATTACTCAAAATTTTTAATATTTGGCTCTAGCAAAAGGCTGTTTGTTTGCTGAAGGGCTGGAGAGCGGTACATGAATGTGTGTCTGCAGGCAACAGTGGAGCATGTTGGAGCTTCCTAGAAGGTTTTGGGTTGTATATCCTCAAACATAGTTGGGGATTTGGTCAAAATTAATGGTCTCTTTGCTGAGAAGTACAGGCAGACATTTATCCATCGTGCAGAACCATCAGGAAGACAACTGTTGGCCCCAATTTTATTCTGCAGCATGACAACGACCCCAAACATATAGCCAAAGTCATTAAGAATGATCTACAGTGTAAAGAAAATCAAGGAGTGCAGGAAGTAATGGTATGGCACCCACAGAGCCTTGATCTTAAAATCATCGAGTCTGTCTGGGATTACATGAAGAGAAAGACAACTGAGTCTGCCTAAATCCACAGAAAAACTGTGGTTAGTTCTCCAAAATATTTGGGCCAACCTACCTACCGAGTTCCTTCAAATACTGTGTGCAAGTATTTCTTTAAAAATGTATGCTGTTCTGAAGGCAAAGTCTGGTCACAAAATATTGATTTGAATTAGAATTTTCTGTTAACTCACTTTGCATTCTTTTTGAAAACATTGTCACTTTACAACACTTTTTCATACCTGCCTAAAACCTTTGCATAGTATAAAGGTAAAACATTTTTTTTTTTTTTGTACCAGTTTTGTTACTTCTACATAAACTGTGCTGTTATAAATATTTGCACAATAACACAAAATAAATGCATTTATACATTATTTATTTTCTCCACATACTCTTTAAGTCTGACAGTCATTTGCTTACGGTTCTTCACTAGTCATCATAAAATTGCCAGAATTGTTTGATGTGGCATAATCATTGTTATCAGGAGTCCATGGGATAACCCAAATCCAATGATTGCAAGGGTGTTAGAAATGTCCCAAGGGCACAGTTATCACAAATTATTGTCTGATTATGCAGGTAATGCACTCCAAGGTTTAGGAATTGTTTTGTAATATGTAAAAAAATTGGCTTCCCAAGGCTTTGAATGCTCAAAATCAGTAAGATGATGTAACAAGATTATCCGCATTTTTTTATTCATTTTTCACCCTCTATCATATACAGTGGATATAAAATGTCTACACACCCCTGTTAAAATGCCAGGTTTTTGTGATGTAAAAGAATGAGACAAAGCTAAAGGATGTCAGAACTTTTTTCACTTTTAATTTGACCTGTAATGGGGTTGTGGCTGTGTTCAGAATTAACCAATCAAATTCAAACTCATGTTCAATAGAAGTAATTACACACCTGCCATGTACAACATAATTTCCAAAAGCATTAGTTATTCAATGGAACCCTGTGAAGACAGTCATCATCAAGTGGAGAAAATATGGGACAACAGAGACATTGCCAAGAACTGGATGTCCCTCCAAAATGTATGAAAAGCCGAGAAGAAATCTGGTCAGGGAGGCTTCCAAGAAGCCTACAGCAACATTAAAAGAGCTGCAGGAATTTCTGGTAAGTATTGGCTGTGTGCTACATGTGACAACATTAGCACACAGCCAGTACACCCATATTCTTCATATAAATGGGCTATGGGGAAGGGAGGCAAGACGGAAGCCTTTTTTTGCAAAGAAAAACATCCGGCTGAAGTTTGCGAAAACCAACATCAAGTCTCCCAAAAGCAAGTGGGAAAATGTGTTATGGTCTGATGAAACCAGGGTTGAACTTTTTGGCCATAATTCCAAAAGGTATGTTTGGCGCAAAAACAACACTGCACATCACCCAAAGAACACCATACTCAGATTGAAGCTTGGTGGTGGCAGCATCAGGCTTTGGGGCTGTTTTTCTTCAGCTGGAACCGGGTTTTCGTCAGGGTGGTGGGAATTATGAACAGTTCCAAATACCAGGCAGTTTTGGCACAAAACCTTTCAGCGTGACAGCAATCCAAAGCAAACATCCAAATCTACAAAAGTGTAGCTTCACCAGAAGAAGATTAATGTTTTGGATTGGCTCAGCCAGAGCCCATACCTGAATCAAATTGAACATCTGTGGGGTGATCCGAATAGGGCTGTGCACCGAAGATGTCCTTACAATCTCACAGATTTGGAGCTCTTTTGCAAAGAAGAGTGGGCAAATATTGTGCCATGCTAATATATTCCTACCAAAAAATAGTGAGTTCTGTAATAAAATCAAAAGGTGCTTCAGCAAAGTATTAATTTAAGGGTGTACACACTTACGCAACCATGCAATTGTCAGTTTTTTTTATTTTTCCCCCCCAGATTTCAGTTTGTTTTTCAATTGAATTGTTCACAATATAGGTCACATTAAAGGTGGAAAATGTCAGGTATTATTTCACTTTGTCACATTATTTTTATCATCACAAACACCTGGCATTTTAACAGGGGTGTGAAGAATTTTTATGTCCACTGTATAGTATTATTTAACAAATAGATTAGTTAACACATGTTCTTGTCAAACTGTAAGGTTATCTGGATTTCTTGATACCTATGGCAAGCCGTTTTACCTTTCACCAACAAGTTACATGGCCAGAATATTGATTTATATTGGATGTCTAACCATCAATCAAAGTGGTTTAATATGGGTCAAACCTCTAATTCCACTAGGTGACTTTTCAAACTATAAATTTTGAATGTAACAATCTTATTTAAATTGCACATTTGACAAATCAGCATTAGAGTCACTTCAAATAAAGTCTGAATAATAAAAAATAATCTCTAAATATATCATAGTTCAACCAATCAAACTCTAAGCAGTCTAACTAATATGTTGTCTCAGCCACCATTGTTTCTCCCTAATTATCATACATATCTACATATCCCACCAGCATTCAGACAACCAAAGCAAGCCTACTGCAAGTTTGTAAAATATTGCATGAATAAGGGTTGGGGCTGGTTGTGTGCAATACAATTATGAGAATAACTCTTTAGTAAAATTGAATTATTGTAAAAGGTTTTGTCACTCATTAACCTTGTAAAATAAAGGTAAAATATATTCAAAGTTTTCTAATGCATGTTTTTAACGGTTCCTTTCCAGTTAGATGACGATCAAAACTTTAAACATACTTCAAAAAACATCGACAGCACACTTCTCTGATAATAAAAACAGTGGACAGCAGGTTATCATTCATTAGATCACAATTCCCTGCAGTCTACTGAGCACCGCTTCTATTACACCTGATGCCAAAGCAGAACTCTTCTTTGCACTCACACAGCTCAAGAAAAAAAAGTGAGGCCACTGCACCTTTTTCTTTCCTTTCCCAAAAAAGTTTTGAGTTAGTAACAGAGCTCAAATCTTTTCTTTTCAATTTTTTTGGAAAGGAAAGAATAAAGTGCAGTGGTTCTTAATTTTTTTCTCGAGCTGTGTGAGTTTGTTCCTTTCCAGTGTTGGAGAGATTAATTCCAGTTATCATGTTTTTTGTTTTGACAAATTTTTGACTACATACTTGTCTACATAATTTATCATTTTACTAGTGTACGCACAAAACATATTTAATTACCAAAATGTATAAAAAGATATCAGACCATATGGTTTGTGATACATAACTTAGTTTCACATGACCAAGCGAATGTGTGCAAAGTGCAGGTGCAGAAACCCTCCACCAGAGGGCCCCTCAATAACTATGCAAAAATATGGCTGTTCAATTATGGAGAAACTCAATAATTGAAAAAATGTGGGTGCATATTCTAACTCTGTTGCACATACACACTAGAAAGAGTTGGTGGTCCTTTAAAATTTTTGCTGCATCTAAATACAGTAATGACTCCTATTTTGTATGTCCAGCCATTCGTCATTAGACTCCCCGTGGCATGTCACATCGGTTCAAATAGCATATAATACACTTGACTGGATTCTTGTGGCCATGTCATTTTGCATTTAGTTGAGTAGTATGACAACGTGTCAGGTCAACATGAACATAACCAGGCTTGCAATAACCAATGGTGCCGTACTGTATTTTCAGTTACATGCACTAGAAAAGTACCTATGGCAAGCCATTTGAACATTTATTCAAGTATTATTATTCAATGAAGGTAGAACTTGTTTATTACGTATATCTTGATATCAAGAAATTCCCAAACAATTCAAATTCTTGATACCTATGGCAAGCCGTTTTATCATATAACTGATCTCTAATTCCGTTTTTTATAAAAAAATAAAAAAATAATTGCCAGATAATTGGATTTTTTTATCTCAAGAATTGCTTTTTCTTTTTATAAAAAAATGCTATGCTAATGACCATCACGTGGGCGGGAGTACATGTGCAGGCTGTAACATTTAGCTACATTAAGAGCGTTGTACACTGCGGACATTGTAGGGGTTCATCTTACATCTTAAAATGGATTAAGGTGGATTTTTTCAATATTATATCAACCTACAGCTCATTTATAAAATGACAAAAAAACAATAATTGTCTAAATGTTTAAAGGTGTACACACAAACATTTATTGTTGGCCTTTACACCCAAATATGAAATTGATCTGAAATCATTTTTTGCATGTTTACACATAAAACTGTAATTTCAGGGTCTATGAAAGCTGTTGTGATGTTTTTCTAAGTGTAGCTGAGAGTGTGCTGATGTCTCAGCCATAAAACATTTGATACCTATTACAGAAATATCAAAGTAGTGAAAACATAAAAATACTATAATGCTCAAAGTGTTCACGCAGTGAACATGCTGAATCACGGGAGAGATATGCAGAGTGGAAAAACGGTACATTGTTTCATATTTTAAAATGCCCAGCTGTACGTGTACTAGCATCAAACCTAGTTTACTTTTATGTATTTGGTAATAAGTTAATCTCCGGCCCCCTGATGTCTGCGGTCCCCGGATGACCAGTACATAACATCTGTGGCCCCAACCCCATCCAGGTTGCCCATCCCTGAGCTAAGCGGTCCAACACAATCCAAAACCAACTAATTAGTATGATTTTTGAGATTGTATTATTCTTATATTGTTTTACTGTTCCACAAATATGTTGGAATGATGCTGTTTATAACAACAAAAGATGGAAACATGAATTTCTAGTGGGTGTTGTTGAGCCTTTCAGTCACAGTCCTGAATTAGATACAAATTGCATCCCTCTATCTTTTATTCTACATATACTTGTGTAGTCTTTTATTAAAGGCAGGCATACACATGACAGGTAAGATGTAATTAGAAGAGATACAGCTCCTTTTTCTTTCAGTTCCAAAAAAGGTTTTGAGTGTGGAACAAGGCTTAAAATTAAGAGACCACTGCAAATTGAAAGTTCCTCACTCAAAACTTTCCTTTTCAACTTTTTTGGAAAGGAATGAAAAAGGTGCAGGGGTCTCTTAATTTTTTTGCAGAGCTGTAAGTTAAAGAAATCTGATGTCAAACTTAGTTGACGCCACAAAATGGCCCATGATATGTATTTTAATCACCGCAGGCTCTGCAGTGCAGTAGCATCTTTCAGGACATGTCAATGTTGACACAGTCCAAGAGTATAATTTAAAGACTGTACATTTGCTTGAGAATAAAGTTAAATGACGCTTATTACATTTGTATCCTAAAAAACACTTAATATATGGCAACGTTTTCTTTTTAAATGATTGTTTTATAGAGGGTCCATCAGTCTGTGATGCTGCCTCTGCTGTACTTGGAGTAACCCTGGTATCCTGGGTCACTGACAACCTGATTGCCAGACAACAATTTGTACTTTGACATATGCAATACACTGCTGAATATGTTCTGCCAGTCTGCCGTGTCTAGTGCCATGTTTGAGGTGGTGTGTTGGGGTTCCAACATCAGGTCTGGGGATGCGGAAAATCTCAATAAACTGATCAGAAGCTGATCATCTTGGAGGAGGCTGAGAGGACACACACTAAAAAACAGCAAATCAACACCATAAATGTATAGTAGCTGATTTGAAATCAATGCTTTTTTTAATAGGAAACCATGATTGGGTAGGAAATACTGCCCAATTGTACAAAGTAAGTAATTCTCTCAGAGACATGGCAGGTCGGATTTTCAAGCACAAAGAGGTCCTTTTAATATGCTTTAGAATTAAGAGCAGTTATATGCTTACCCTGATAATGGCATAACAAGTTTCTGTCAGTTCTTACATATGGGAGACTAAGGCTAAAATCATATTGTGGCAGTCATGCTTTGACCTGAAAAGTAGTGATGCCACTGTGGACATTATCTTAAACAGTAAGAATGTTGATGAGGTTTCATGTGGGTGATATTACTCTGAAAATGTGTCACCAACAGCCTTGTAGAAGATATGAAAAAGTGTTTAAAGTATAAGAATGAGGTTCTAAATGATTGTTTGATGTCAGTACGGGTCAGAATTACAGACACTGTCAGTGAGGGACTTGGGCCTTGTTGCAGTCAGGAAGAAATTGTTCTTGTGCAGTGAGGTTTATGTTCTGATGGACCTCTGCCTACTGCCAGATAGCAGTAGTTCAAAGAGTTTATGCCCAGGGTGGGAGGGGCGAGCCCAAATCTTTCTTGCCTACCTCAGGGCCCTGGAGGCATCCAGGTCTTGGAGGCATGGCAAGTTGCAGCCAATCACATCCTTAGTAGAGCAAATTATACGCTGCAGTATTCCCTTATCCTTGGCAGTGGCAGCAGCAGTGTACCAGATGGTGATGGAGGTGCTGAGGATAGGGTGTAGATATTATGGCAGTGTAGAAGTGCACTATCATTGGATTTGGTAGGTTGTGCTCCTTGAGCTGTTGCTGGAAGTAAGTACATCCTCTGTTGTGACTTCTTGGTGAGCGATCTATTGTTCAGCTCACACTTGAGGTCCTCAGCCATGATGGTGCCCGGGAAGTAAAAATAATTGACAACTACCAGGCCTGATATTAGCTTGATGTTCACAACTTAAATCTGAAACACAGTAAGTAGAACAATGGAAATGATGCTTAATAACTTGATTCCCGTTAATGAGAATAGTATAACGAAGTTCGTAGTTAAACTTGAACGATTCCTGAAACCTTTAGTGTTCAAGAGGACCAGCCATGTCTTATCTATTGTTTTGATCAGGCAAAAATATATTGTTCAAATAAATACATTGTATGAATAGTCTCCAGATTAGTTTTTCTGCTTGTTCTTGTTTTATCCAAGTGTTGTAAAAGTATCTAACATACAAGAACAACTCAAATACAAAACAAAATGTGAAACATCCATATGAAAAGTAAAGGCTTTTTAAGCCATTCAGTCTCCTATGGTGGAGATAGGCTTGTCATTAGAGTTCTGATCCTGTGAAATTAGGATGCCGATGTGTAGATGTAGTATAACTGTTCTTCTACCACAGCTAATGGATTGAAATGCTGTGATATTTTTGTAGGTGGTGCACTGTAGATTTTCTGTGTATGAAAAGACAACTTTACAGAGTAGGAAGTTGATGAAAAAATACATAAAGATGAAGATAAACTTTATCTTGCCTAGAAAATATTCAGGAGACCAAAACATTTTATTAATTGCATTTCCAAATATGTAAGAATAAACAAACAGATGGTTGTAACATTGTGAACCAATATAAATGAATACAAAACATGGCTACAATGTAATTGACCACAACATATATACTAATGAAGATATAATACAACTTAGCTACATACTCATATGTCCATAAATGAATAAGTAAATAGATAATTGAATAATATAAAACAATGATATTTACAAATATATATTTACAAATGTACAAATATATAAATAAATAATGTGGCATATTGTTTCTTAACTAATCTACATTGCAGACATGTTTGCTTATCTATTACCTTGTATGTAATTCTTGTCTTTGGTTGCGACACATGTCTGTATATCAGAGGGTCAATGGGTAGTCTGACCATCATTTCATCTGACTAAACCAATAAGGGTATCTGTCCTTTATTCCTTAGGAATGTGGTTGTTGGGGGAAATCAGGGGAAATTGTCTCTTCAGGGAAACCTAGATCTTTAGCAGGATGGGGGTAGATGTGGATCAATGGGTTTTAGGACAGGATAGGAGAAGATACCCAACGGGGGCAGGAAGGATAAGGTGGGGGACAACCCTTTGGGTAAAACCTGTGGGACCTAAGACAGCTGGGTAGCTTCTTACCACACCTTTTTTAACTGTAATTAATAATGACTGTTCATAAATATTTTTCAGAGGCTCCTTGAATGATTATTCTGTAAGCGTTTAACGCGTCCCTCAATTTGCAAACAAACTGTATCTGGCCCTCACAGACCTTTAACTTCTTCTTTAAGAGGCTCCTCTGTCCTCCCCTCGTTACCTGTATTAATGGCACCAGTTTGAACTTGTTATCAGTATAAAAGACATCTGTCCACAACCTCAAACAGTCACAATCCAAACTTCACTATGGCCAAGACCAAAGAGCTGTCAGAGGACACCAGAAACAAAATTGTAGACCTGCACCAGGCTGGGAAGACTGAATCTGCAATAGGTGAGCAGCTTTGTGTGAAGAAATCAACTGTGGGAGCAATTATAAGAAAATGGAAGACATACTGATTATCTCTCTCCCTCGATCTGGGGCTCCACGCAAGATCTCACCCTGTGATGTCCAAATGATCACAAGAACGGTGAGCAAAAATCCCAGAACCACACGGGGGGACCTAGTGAATGACCTGCAGAGAGCTGGGACCAAAGTAAGAAAGGCTACCATCAGTAATACACTATGCCGCCAGGGACTCAAATCCTGCAGTGCCAGACGTGTCCCCCTGCTTAAGCCAGTACATGTCTAGGCCCGTCTGAGGTTTGCTAGAGAGCATTTGGATGATCCAGAAGAGGATTGGGAGAATGTCATATGGTCAGATGAAACTAAAATAGAACTTTTTGGTAAAAACTCAACTCGTCATGTTTGGCGGAGAAAGAATGCTGAGTTGCATCCAAAGAACACCATACCTACTGTGAAGCATGGGGGTGGAAACATCATGCTTTGGGGCAAAGTTTTTCTGTAAAGGGACCAGGACGACTGATCCGTGTAAAGGAAAGAATGAATGGGGCCATGTATTTTTCTCTACATTTAGGAATAAAACTAACAAGGTTCTTTGTAAAAGATATCAAGAGTTCATTCAAGGAGGGAGGCATTTAAGCAGTGGCATTTTCAACGTCCATGGGAGGCTCATTTATCATCAGAGTACAAAATAAAATGCTTATGTTTTCTGTACATGTGTCTTCTGAAAGACTTGTATTTTGAAAAGGTAGACTGACAATCATTCAAACAGCAGGTTGTTAAAACTGGACTCATAAGCATGTATAAGTCCAACATGCTGTACTAATTTCATTAATGTGAATGTTCTTTGAAAACACTTGGGACATTTATGTAGGCGAGGCATTAATATAACTGGTTAACCATTCTAGTGACAGTGATCGGGAGTGGCTTTTTCTGATATTTTCAGGATGCAGCGCTGAACAAAGATCAAGGTGTTCTTCCGGTTTGGCGGGTACACCATATTGAAAACAAAATATGCGGAAAAGGCCGCAATGACTCCCTCCTCCAAATCGCTGGCCCTGCACAGCTCGAACCCCTCCGCTTTGAACATACTGGGTCCTCTTCTTGTGAAAGCTGACTTCCAGTCGGTGTGTGTCAGTTGGTGGTTGGGTAAGTTGCGTCAGGCTAAACACAAAATGAAAAGTAAATCAATATAAATAACACATCAGTGGTAACCCTCAGACCACATGGCCTTCCCCCATTCCTCTTCTGGATCATCCAGATGGTCATTGGCAAACTTCAAACGGGCCTGGACATGCGCTGGCTTGAGCAGGGGGACCCTGCATGTGCTGCAGGATTTTAATCCATGATGGCGTAGTGTGTTTTCTTTGAGACTGTGGTCCCAGCTCACTTCAGGTCATTGACCAGGTCCTGCCGTGTAGTTCTGGGCTGATCCCTCACCTTCCTCATGATCATTGATGACCCACGAGGTGAGATCTTGAATGGAGCCCCAGACCGAGGGAGATTGACCGTCATCTTGAACTTCCATTTTCGAATAATTGCGCCAACAGTTGTTGCCTTCTCACCAAGTTGCTTGCCTGTTATCCTGCAGCCCATCTCAGCCTTGTGCAGGTCTACAATTTTATCCCTGATGTCCTTACACAGCTCTTTGGTCTTGGCCATTGTGGAGAGGTTGGAGTCTGTTTGATTGAGTGTGTGGACAGGTGTCTTTTATACAGGTAACAAGTTCAAACAGTTGCAGTTAATACAGGTAATGAGTGGAGAACAGGAAGCTTCTTAAAGAAAAACGAACAGGTCTGTGAGAGCCGGAATTCTTATGGGTTGGTAGGTGATCAAATACTTATGTCATGCAATAAAATGCAAATTCATTATTTAAAAATCATACAATGTAATTTTCTGGATTTTTGTTTTAGATTCCGTCTCTCACAGTTGATGTGTACCTATGGTAAAAAATACAGAACTCTACATGCTTTGTAAGTAGGAAAACTTGCAAAATCAGCAGTGTATCAAATACTTGTTCTCCCCACTGTAGTTCTTTCAGTCATGACCCAGTCTTCATGACCATAGGTGAGGGTAGGAACGAAAATTGACCGGTATATCGAGAGCTTTGCCTTCCGACTCAGCTCTCTTTACATCACAACGGTGCGGTAAAGCAAATGCAATACCCGCCGCTGCTCAGATTCTATGGCCAATCTCCAGCTCCATTTTCCCCTCACTCGCGAACAAAACCCAGAGATACTTGAACTCCTTTACTTGGGATAAGACCCCATTCCTACCCGGAGGAGGTACTCCATCAGTTTCCTGCTGAAAACCATGGTTTCAGATTTAGAGATGCTAATCCTCATCCCAAACAGCTTCGCACTCGGCTGCAAACCGATCCAGTGAGTGCTGGAGGTCACAGACCGATGGTGCCATCAGGACCACATCATCTTCCAAGAGCAGCGATGAGATCCCCAGCCCATCAAACTGTAAACCCTCCCCACCCCGACTGCGCCTCGATATCCTGCCCTTAAATGTTACAAACAGGATTGGTGACAAAGCGCAGACCTGACGGAGGCTAACCCCCACCTGGAACAAGTCTAACTTACTAGAACCCAAACAAAGCCCTCACTTTGGACATACAGGGATTGGATAGCCCTAAGAAGGGACCTCCTCACCCCATACTCCCGCAGCGACTCCCACAGTGTCTCCCGGGGGACCCGGTCATATGCCTTCTTCAGATCCACAAAGCACATGTAGACCGGGTGGGCATATTTCCAGGCCCCATCCAGGATCCTTGCGAGAGTAAAGTGCTGGTCGGTTGTTCCACGACCAGGACAGAATCTGCATTGTTCCTCTTCAACCTGAGGTTCGACTACAGCCAAATTCTGTAATTCATAATTTTTTAGACTTCTATATAGTTTGCGGACGACCAAGGAGATGAACTGATGCTCTGGATGGATGGTGATGCTACAGAGGAGAATGTCCATGCTAATAGGGGCAATACGTATGCTAATAATGCCAAATGGCGATCGGCTCTGGCGGTTATAGGGGGTAAAAAAAAAGATTTGATTTCAGGACTTGTGTCCATATAATACTCTCTTTCCACACAAATGATTTGTCACAAAAAACCTCTAATTTCCCAGTTTCTTCCTCACTCTCACTTATTGCTCCTATTTTCATAGGGTGGAAAACGAGGACAAACCCTCTTCTAGGCTTTAATACACATTAGCCAGTGTGACGATCTGAGCAGTGAGGACGGCCTTCATTTGTTTCCCTGTGAATATTTGATCTACGATTATGCAGATAACAATTCATTTGACAACCCCAATGGAAGAATACAAAAAGAGAATAGCTTATCATAGTGTAATGCATGTGTGGGAGAATGAAATATGCATGGCAAATTGACTTGCTTGTTCAAATGCCATATATTACTGTGGTATATATTTTCAGCCAAAAACATTCTCATATCTTGATTCATGACAAACAACCCTCCAATAAGTACTCACTCTCCAACCAACAATGACAGTTTTAAAATATTTATTATTTTTAATCCTTCTCATCAAAAAAGATAAAAATAAAAAGAGAATAACTTTAACAACAACATACATGTTATATCATTTGCAGACATAAAGGAACCCTAAAGGAGTAGAAACCACAGGTTTGCCATACGCAAATACTCTGAAGTGTAGAATAATTGGCATCAATAATATTATGGACAAGATAGACATCAATTATCCAGTATTGTTTCCTGCTAGATTTGCGAAATTCCCAAAACCCTCAGTCCAGGATTTCTGATCACCCTAAGCCATATGTGAAAAGAAAATCAGAATATTAAAAGCATATTTCCAGATAAGTCCTAAACTGTCCCTCATATTTTGTGCAAGCAATTGGCAAATAATCCTTTGATATTAAGTTAACATAAAGACTAATATAGTACTTAATTGAAGAATCAGGGCTTTTGCAAAATCATAAAACTAAATCATAAAAGATCATAAAGCATCTCCCAAAATGTTACAACTTGTTGCCATGGTTGCAGTCTTCATGGGTTATTCTTAAGTGTACTGTATCCTCTTCCTCTATCTGCTGTAGCACAGTAATGTCACATACAGGTTGGCTGGCCAGCTAGAGGGGAAATACGAAAATAATATCATTAGATATTTCAGAAAATTATAAAATAAAACTGCACATGACAGCCTAACTCAACAAACAATCTCACAAACACTCATTGCAACTTCACATAGTACCCACATCAAAGTATGTTTATAGCTGCTTGTCATTGAAGCGGAAAAACTATATTAAAAACAGCTATGCAGATTTAATCTCTAGCAACATTTACTGAACATCTGATCCAATCACACAGTGATTGGAACTCTATTCTTATTTTTGTAACAGTAGTTGAACAAGGTTGCCACTATATTCTTTGCTACTATTAGAAATGTTTCAATGTATTTCAAACAGTCTGTAACTACTTTTATCAAATGCACATTTATTTCATTTTGATGTCACTTAACATTCACTTTTGTTACGATGTCCTTACAATTTTGCACTTTTGTATTTGCAAAGCATAAACATTTTTTTAACAGAATTTATTGAACTGTTTGTATAAGAATTCTATGAAATCTAGTGTAGCCTATGTAGAGTGAGAGTGAGGGGAAAAAAAGAGACTAGCAGTGTCTACTCCAGACTGTTACTGAAGGACCGATTGAACCTTACTGCCTGCCGAGCCTACCCCTCGCCAAAACCAGCCCAAATTTTTCCTCTAGATCACATTCATAGTAGCTTGTTTGTGTTCCCATTTAGTTCTCTATCCCATTTGATTTTGTTGTGTTTAATAAATGCATTTGGGTTTACAACAGTATATGTAATCCACGAGACAAATGGAAAGAGCCACACCGGATCATTCCTGGTAAAATTCCAATTTTTGTAACATTATCAGAATTTGGACCTATTATTAACTGTTCTTAATCCATCGGATTGATATCGTTCACACTGTTCAAAGTAATTACCGTTTTAAGTGATAGGACATCTTAAAAAGAATCCTACTATTGTGAACTCAAGTTTTTAATGATATACAGTGCCTTGTAAAAGTATTCACACCCCTTTGCTTTTTACCTACTTTGTTGCATTATTGCCTTTAGTTAAAACATTTTTAATCTGAATTGTATGTGATGGATCAGAACACAATAGTCTAAGTTCGAGAATTGAAATGAGAAAAATACCTACAAAGAACTACTTTTTAGAAATAAAAAACAGAAAATTGGCATGTGCATATGTATTCACCCCCTTTGTTATGAAGCCAATAAAAAGCTCTGTGGCAAACAATTACCTTCAGAAGTTACATAATTAGTGAAATGTCTACCTGTGTGCAATCTAAGTGTCACATGATCTGTCAGTACATATACACACAGTACATATGCACCCACAGAGGCTGCAACATCTAAGCAAGAGGCACCCCCAATCAAACTCTGCCATAAAGACAAAGGAACTCTCCAAACATGTCAGGGACAATGACCGAAGGTAACCCTGGAGGAGCTGCAGAGTTCCACAGCAGAGACTAGAGTATCTGTACATAGGACGACAATAAGCCGTATGCTCCATAGAGTTGGGCTTTATGGCTGAGTGGCCAGAAGAAAGCCATTACTTTCAGCAAAAAACAATGGCACGTTTTGAGTTTGCAAAAAGGCATGTGGGAGACTCCCAAAATGTTTGGAGGAAGGTGCTCTGGTCTGATGAGACAAAAATTTTACTTTTCGGCCATCAAAGAAAACACTGTCTGACGCAAACCCAACACATCACATCACTCAAAGAATACCATCCCCACAGTGAAACATGGTGCTGGCAGCATCATGCTGTGGGGATGTTTTCAGCAGTTGGGACTGGGAAACTGGTCAGAGTTGAGGGAAAGATGGATGGTGCTAACTACAGGGATATTCTTAAAACGTGTACCACTCTGTGCGTGATTTGAGGCTAGGATGGAGGTTCACCTTCCAGCAGGACAATTACCCCAAACACACTGCAAAAGCAACACTTGAGTGGTTTAAGGGGAAACATGCAAATGTGTTGGAATGGCCTAGTCAAAGACCAGACCTCAATCCAATAGAAAATCTGTGGTCAGACTTAAAGATTGCTGTTCACAAGCACAAGCAGTTTTGCAAGGGGGAATGTGCAAAAATCCCAGTGGTAAGAAGTGGAAAGCTCATACAGACTTATCGAAAGCGACTTGGAGCTGTAATTGCTGCAAAAGGTGGCTCTACAAAGTATTGACTTTAGGGATTTTTCTGTTATTTTGTCCTATTTGTTGTTTAGTTCACAATAAATAAATCAAAAACATCTTCAAAGTTGTGGGCCTGTTCTGTAAATTTAATCATGCAAATCCTCAAACAATCCATTTTAATTCCAGGTTGTGAGGCAACAAAACACGAAAAATGCCAAGGGGGGTGAATACATTTGCAAGGCACTGTAGGTCTATAAGCAATTTATGGATCAATTTCTTAATTTTTAAAGCCACAGTTAATGCAATTTGTCACTTATTATGTGAGTAAAAAAACTGTTTAGAAGGCCTGCCTAAGCATTTCTATGGCAAAAAAACACTAATTTCCTGTACCCAGAAGTCATTGCCATACTCACTTTTGAATCGCATGTAGCAAGAGTTACAGTAGAGCTGTCGGTTTCGTATTCTGACCTCAGCTCCGGCCTCGGATCCTCCCAGGTCGGACTTACAGTCGATGCACTTGAAACAATACAAAGAAGGGTCAGTGGTCAGTGAGAGCTTCCAAAGATCCCTCAATCTCAAATGAGGAGAGAGGATGATTTAACCACTGGAGAAATGCTGAGATGCTACAAAAATGATCCCTTGGGGAGAATGAAGACACAATCAGATAAACAGATATGGAAATGTCTGACTGACAAACAGAGACCAATGAGATTAAAGAAACCAACAGTTCAAGCCCAAGCATGCATGAATAGATATTTTGGAAGTCTCAATGTAATTTCAGCAGCTCCAATTAAGTGTTTAGTAAATAACGAGTTCAAGATATAACCACAATTCCTGCTTTGTAGTATGGGCCACAGCTTGGGATCCAAACATACTGTTTAGGTTAGTTTCAGATACTGCAGATCAGCGTCATAGTGTCTATATCACGACAGCCCCATTCCGTTAATCAGGTTAGTATTAAGATGATCAATAACGTTTTGTCTCTGGCTAGGGAACAGTTCTGACCGTATTCTCAAGTGTAGGAAGGTGTAGTCGTAGAACTTTGAACTCTCACCTTAAAACAGATCAAATGATAACAGAGTCCCAGGGACTCGATGATCATGGCGGCTCCTTTGCCCAGCGCTGTGTCACAGAACGTACAGATTTTCTTGCCACTCACTGACCTGAGATTACAGAATGCAGGACCCAGAACACAGACACAAGGCCTAGGGTCAAAAGTCAAAATAACCTGAAAAGATTTCAGTCAGACCTAATTTCATGGAGTTCATAAAAGAAAATGACAAAAAGCCTGGATGTACATTCCAGTAAGCACCAAGAGCGCTCAGCCACCTTTTGGACAGTAAAAGAACTGAAAAATGTCAATTTTATGTTTATTTACATATTCAATTATCCTTCATTATTTAGTATATGTATACCTAGTGAGAGAAAAGGTATTTGATCCCTTGCTGATTTTATAAATTTGCCCACTGACAAAGAAATTATTCATCTATAATTTTAGAAAAACCCCAAATTATACATTTATTTGTATTTTAATGAGGGAAATAAGTATTGAACCCCTCTGTGATACATGACTTTGTACTTGGTGGTAAAACCCTTGTTGGCAATCACAGAGGTCAGATGTTTCTTGTAGTTGGCCACCAGGTTGGCACACATTTCAGGAGGGATATTGCACTTCTCCTTGCATATCTTCTCCAAGTCATTAAGGTTTTAAGGCTGACATTTGGCAACTCGGACCTTCAGCTTCCTCCACAGATTTTCTTGGGGATTAAGGTCTGGAGACAGGCAAAGCCACTCCAGGACCTTAACATGCTCCTTCTTGAGTCACTCCTTTATTGCCTTGGCCATGTGTTTTGGGTGATTGTCATGCTGAATTTGCCATTCACGACCCATTTTCAATGCCCTGGCTGAGGGAAGGATGTTCTCACCCAAGATTTGACGGTACATGGCTCAATCCATTGTACCTTTGATTCAGTGAAGTTGTCCTGTCCCCATAGCAGAAAAACACCCCCAAAGCATTATGTTTCTACCTCCATGGTTGACGGTGGGGATGGTGTTCTTGGTCTCATAGGCAGCATTCCTTCTCCCCCAAACACGGCGAGTTGAGTTGATGCCAAAGAGCTTGATTTTGGTCTCACCTGACCACAACACTTTCACCCAGTTCTCTCCAGACTCATTCAATTGTTCATTTGCAAACTTCAGACGGACCTAATACATGTGCTTTCTTCAGCAGGGGGACCTTGCGGATGCCGCAGGATTTCAGTCCTTTACGGCGTAGTGTTACCAATTGTTTGGTGAGTATTGGTCCCAGCTGCCTTGAGATCAATGACAAGATCCTCCTGTGTAGTTCTGGGCTAATTCCTCACCGTTCTCATGATCATTACAACTCCACAAGATAAGATCTTGCATGGAGTCCCAGACCAAGGGAGATTCTTTTTTTGTGTGTGTGTTTCTTCTAGTTGCAAAAAAAATCACCTGTTGTCACCTCACCAAGCTGCCTGGCTATTGTTTTGTAACCGATTCTTGTGTAGGTCTACAATCTTGTCCCTGACAAGATTGTAGACCTTGGACAGCACTTTGGTCTTGACCATGGTGGAGAGTTTGGAATCTTATTGATTGATTGCTTCTGTGGAAAGGTGTCTTTTATACATGTAACAAGCTGGGTTTTAAGCTGGGTCCCTTTAAGAGTGTGCTCCTAATCTCAGCTCATTACCTGTATAAAAGACACCTGGGAGCCAGAAATCTTTCTGATTGAGAGGGGATCAAATACTTATTTCCCTCATTAAACGGCAAATCAATTTATAACATTTTTGACATGCGTTTTTCTGGATGTTTTTGTTGTTATTCTGTCTCTCACTGTTCAAATAAACCTGCCATTAAAATTATAGACTGATAATTTCGTTGTCAGTGGGCAAACGTACAAAATCAGCAGGGGATCAAATACTTTTTCCCCTCACTGTATCTACTTCATTTCTGTCCTAGTAGGCAATCATTGGACGTTTCTGTAAGGTGTGAATCACAATATCATATGAGATGGCCCAAGATCAGACTGGAATGTGTGCCCCTACTTGATAAGCGGTCTATTCTTCAGGACTAGTTTTGTTATTCTTAGGTGAGTAAACGTATTCCCACAGCTTTAGTTTGGGGATATAAACCAGGCGGGGTTTGGGAAAGCTCTCTTGCTTTTTCTCACTCTGCCTGCATCTTTCGTTATTGTCTCCAGAGAGTATTACTTGTACTGTAATTGTAATACTCTCTTTATATATTGAATTCATTTGTAACTTTTTTTATTGAATATTTATCTTAAAGGTGTCAAAATCCAGTACCTTCAAGAGTTGTAGACCTGAAGTGGTGCTGAAGTTTTGCTAAGGCAAAATACTTGATGGAATTAATTCAACCTAAGCGTGTGTCCTAATACTAGAAAAATAGCCCCCTTCCTAGGATGGGTGAAATCACATTAGTAAAAACCCTACATTCTCCTCTATCCAATTAAAGTTGACACAGACCGAAAACAAGCAAAACATTCTTAAAGGATTTTGGGACACTAAGCTGTATCATACATTATGATGCAGACGGATGTCAAATAAATGTTTTCAATGTCACCTAAAATTCTGATCTAAACTCAAACAGGGGTAGATAAAATAACAGGAACACCACTTGGAAAAGGGCTGTAACTGTTCCAAATCAAAATTACAAATGCAGCTGCAAAGGTTACATTAGGTTGATTGCCAATTAGCAGTACATATACTCATGAGCCAAAAAATGATAACCACCCACTGGAAAAGCAAATAACAAGGACACATGTCAAGGTCTGGATAGAGTGAACGGTAAACAGGCAGTCAGTTCTTGAAGTCAACATGTTGGATGTAAGAGAAATGGGCAGTAGTAAAGACCTGAGCGATATTGACAAGTGCTGAATTTTTATGGCCAGACGACTGGGTCAGTGTGTCTCTGAAACAGCAAGGTTTGAGGGGTGCTCCTGATCAGCAGTGGTGAGTACCCACCAACAGTGATTTGAGGAGGGAGAGATAAACCGCAAACTGGTGACATTGGATCTGTTACCTGTTGTGTTGCTCTGTGGATAGAGGTGACTCGGATTCGGGGCCAGGGGAAGGGATTGGGGAAGGAGAGGAGGGTGAGTGCTGGTACCAGGCCGATTGGTTGCTCCCACCGACTCCTTTGAGGGAACTCATGGAGAGAGAGGAGGGTAGGGTAGCTGAGCCAGGACGACTTGTAACCCCATTGTCACTGTAGCCACCTCCACCATAGAAGGATGTGGGGTTGAGGCTGGAAACTGTGGATTGAGGCCTACTGTAGTTGGGGATGGATGAGGTGCTTCCTGGTGTCCATGACGAGTGCCAGGAAGAGCGGGGCATAGTGTGCAGGTTGTCCAGAGACTCACCTCTGAAATGTTAAATAAATCAGAAGATATTAATGTAAGTACGCAAATACCCTGTATGCCACAGACCAATGAATCCAGGCAACTCAAAAAAGTATAAAATGACGTCAAGGCCTAATCCGAACACTGTCACTACAGATAAAAACAAAAATAAATGTTCCAATATGGACACTCGGCTGGATTTTCTAAAGCAACAGTCCTCAGATTTTGCCCATACGATAGCATGAAGTATACAAAAATACATTTACTATTATGGGAAACAAATTATTTACAAACAAATACATTATAATCTTTAAATAGGTAACGCGGTCCACACATGTAATTCAGAATCTTCAGACAAATATTTTACGATCTGTAAATATTAAACACGATCCGCAATCGGAATTCACAATATGCAAACTAATTTCATCAGATGAAGAGGTATTTGTGAGTGACATTTGAGTTTGTGGAACATATAGTATTTGTGGATAGCCAACAGTGTGGATTGGTTCCTATTTGCAGAATTTTTAAGAACATTTTTTTTTAGAACATTCCGCATTACATTTGCAACAACAATTTGTGCTTGCAATCCAATGAGGCTAATAGGATTATCACTTTCCTAGCTTTACACCACCTTTAGTCTTGTCAGAAGTGTGATCATTCCTGAAGTCCTGGTGAAAACAGCAACTACGCAGAAAACTGGTACACTGTTTATTAAAACGCTATTGGAAGACATGGCTTGATATATACTGTAACCATACGTACACGCTTGACTCAGATAAAAAAAAAAATTGTGTCAGACTAAAATCTAGGGTTGTGTTGCTACGCTATTAATAAACCCACCTAGGTGAATGTATACTAGCCAGATAAACGGTTTAACAAGGGGAATCTAGCTAATGTTGTTTGCTAATGTTTGATTGAAATGATTGTTAGATAACTAGCAATGTATGTTCAGCAAAGGTTAGTTAGCTAATTCCCTGTCTAGCCCATATATCTAGACAGGGAATGTTAATGGTAAAATCTGGCTGGACAGATGAAAAATGTAACAACGCTTTTCTCGGATGAAAATATTGTTGTTTGTCATGGAGTCCAGTTTCATAATATTACCTTATATTCAAGCTGCTTGCTGTATTTTAAAATAAATCGCCAGAAAACAGGCCTAATTGGGGGGCTTTTTTCACCCTGGCTCTTCCTATCAATTCTATTGAGCGCTGTGGCACCAACTCTTCTTCAGAACGTGTTCCAAACGTTCAAATTCTTGCCAACTGTTCTACGTCACAATGCCGTAGTAAGCCATAGAGTCAATGAGCATTCGATTCACCTTTGGTTTGCCTCACAACATTTCCTCGAACGGGCTACTGAATATCTTATTTGCCTGGACTTTCTGCCTACTGCTGATCAAAAGTAAAGCTTTTTCCACTCGTGGTTAAAAATAATTCTTCAGAGAAAGTGTATAACTTTATTAAATCCTATTTCGGTATTATTTGTCTAATATTACGTCAATGTTAAGCCTTCGTTGTAACATTTTAGTTAAACAAATCTATTTATTATTATTTAATTTTGTGTGTTTGCCTAATGCATGACAGGTAATTTCCGTTGTCATGTTTGTTTGTAGATTTGAAATCGAGTGTATGATGCGCACATTCTTGTACTAACAAAACCGTACAGTCAGTCATGGCTTTGCTGCTGGCTCTCGATTTTTTATCTGAAGCAGTTGCTGCCGAAGATTATGAGCCCAGCAAACTGCGTACAGACAGATAAAGTGAAGGTAATAGTTAGAAAGTAAAACAGCGACATTCGTTTTTTATAGTTGTAAATAAGGTTGCACACATGAAAAAAAAGCTGCGCAAACTTGGAATTACTTTTGTAGTAATGTGCATAACTGTAACTATCTTGATATTTGGAATCATGCAATTCATTAATAACATTTGCCAATGCAAAATATTGACGCTCAGAGGTTTTTCATAAAAATTTCACTAGAACTGTGACAAAATGTTTTTTGTAAATTAGTATTACGGCAGTACGTTTCATAGCGTTTGCAAACAGAGATACCCATGACGACTCTGAGGCACAGCATAGCTTTTCTGACAAATGAAATGAGGCCGCCACGCTTTCACATTTTAACCAATCTGAGTACACTATGGAACACCAGTGTTTCAACTCGGTAGTGATGCATTGCAGAGGAAAAAACATGGTCGACATAATATCAACAACGCACGTACCTCAGTTTTTGATACTATACCAAAACTTTTAACAAGTTCGTTAAACGTGACAATGCATTTGAAGAGTATGAAAAACTGTTTTGAATGAAAACAATATAAAAGCTATAGAAATAATAGCGAGCTAAATTACTACAACTGAAAATAGTAATTAGCTAGGAATTGACATTGGCAAGTTATCTACTGAAACTGTACCCTGTCCTCTGAAGTCGAAATGATTATAAAAGAGGGATCAAATGAAGTCTTAACCTTCAGCCAAACAGTGGTGACAGCCCTAGCATATTAAATAGATGTGTTGAACAAATGCAAACACATTAAATGATCAACAAAAATACATGTTATGATGTAAACAATATTAACTGGCATGTACATGCCCAAACTATGATTCCCATGCTAAATACATGTCAATTTCAAAAGCAAGACAGTTGTAGCCATGTAAGTTCCTTACTGGTTGCTAGATTTACATTTAAGTAACTTAACTACTAAAACCTTGTGCATTGATTTAGCTAAGTGGAAAAATCATCTAAAAGGTTTGTTATCCTATAAAAATGGAGGAAGGTCTAGGCTACGAGAAGCCGACTGTGCTTAGCCCTGTTTTTTGATAGAAGGTGAAAACGTTCAGGATGCATTCAGTTCATTGCTCAGAAAAAGCTATATCTGCTTGCAAACGCTGTGAAACGTACTACCGCAGACTGTGATTTACAAAAAATAATTTTGTCACAGTTCTAGCGATATTTTAGTGACAACTCTGAGCGTCTGTATTTTACATTGACAAGTGTTATTAACGAGTTGCATGATTCCAAATATCAAGTTAGTTACAATTATGCGCATCTTTATACAAATACAAAAGTAATTATACATTTGCTAATATTGTTTGACATATTTGCATCGTTAGGCCTGGGCATCCGGGGCAATAGCCCCGGGTCTTTTATGAATAGCCCCGGAACTCTAATTGACGCAAAACAATTATAGTAAATACATATTCCCTTATCTATTCATCTATAATTCTGATTGCGCATTATGAGAATGTAAATGTGTAGGCCGCTAGCGTGCACATCTGAATTTTTCGCGACTACATCATTCAAAACCTGTACTTTCTGTCCGGGGCGAGGGGTGGGATAAGCCCCGAATGTATTGTGAACCTAGCGAGGCATGTTGCTTTTACAATTACAAAAGAAATGTCAAGTGTGCAATAATTTGTAATCAAATCTATGTCTCTGTTTTACCTTCATTTGTAATATGCAAATGTTTTAATATATAGACAAATATGTTGTTAAAGTGTGTACACTGGTAAAGTCATTCCCTATGAGAGATGTACAACTGCGCATGTGCGAAATGAAGTCACTCTCTGTTCTGGTTAAAACGGTGAGCATGTGTGTTTATTCCTCCGTTAAGTAAGCTGGTATTCCTGCCCTGAAGATGACAGGATGACTAATAAGGGCAATCTGTTGCACAGCGATACATCATTTAATGGCATTAAACATTAAGATGTATTCGCAATTTTATATACTGACTGGGTGTGATGCACCTGTTGTGATGGTGGTATTTCTTAATGTTGCCTTTAAGGAGGGGATTAGGGTGCAATTTTAGCAAGAAAAGTGACATTCTGAATTGTCTTGTAGCTATAGAAAAGTATTATATTTAAATTAAATACTCTGCAGGGTTGCTTTATAACGGCAAAGATTTTGGCATGAGAAATTAGCATATCAGCTACTACTACTGTTGGCCACTTAAGGCTAGTTAAACAAAATCAACTTCTATATTGTTTTGCATTGACTTTCCCCTAAATTGTGGGAAAAATGTAAATAAGGGCGTGGGACTGAGGTGGCGCAACGCACTTTTCATAGAAAAACTCGTAGACTACGTAGACTAATATTGAACGGTACAGAAAAAAGCACGCCGGCGGGAATATTTGAGTGTGTGGAAGTGAGCAAAAATGCTACGCAGCAATGTTCTTGTTATGCTCCCTTTTCGTGGCCACCCAGCCTCACAAGGGTCTCTATCTGTTATACACCAACAGAAAACATGATACTGTATAAAAATTGCCTCATAAATTGATCCTCATCTGCACAGGTTTTTCTCTAATCGGGTATGGAAAAAATGTTAGGATTTTCATTGGTCGTCCTTATGCTGGCATCTCTTGGAAGTATTTAGTACCTTCATTTGTAAAAAAAAATTCTACAATTTCACTAGGTTTATGGACATCCTTACTAAACTGCTAATCAGAATTGTCATATAACATCTAACATTATTGCCTTCACCATTTCAGAAATACACATTACTTTCCGAATACTGTATTTTTACCTATGTTTACCTATGGAAAAATGCTATACACATGGACGACGCTATATAGCATTCAGATCTCTAAAGTGTATTGAACATCCCTTTCCAGGACTGTAGGGGACCATCGTATGATAATCGTGTAAACATGGAGGGCAAAAATAAAGGCGTGCAAGCTAGGCTGTTAGAAAGTATATTTATCCTACAATGTGATTCTCTGGATTTTTTTTTCTCATTTTGTCTCTCATAGTTGTACCTATGATGAAAATTACAGGCCTCTCTCATCTTTTTAAGTGGGAGAACTTGCACAATTGGTGGCTGACTAAATACTTTTTTGCCCCACTGTATGTTTGAGTAAAATGAACATTTTTATTTTATTCTTTTAACTACTGACAACATTACTCCCAAATTTCAAATAAAATATTGTCATTTAGAGTATTCATTTGTAGAAAATTACAACTGGTCAAAATATCCCCAAAAATATGCATTATTTTCAGACCTAAAATAATGTAAAAGAAAACTATAATTTTCAACAACAAAATACTAATGTTTTAACTTAGGTAGAGGTCAGAAATCCATATTTGGTGGAATAATCCAGATTTTTAATCACAGCTTTCATGCGTCTTGGCATTCTCTCCACCAGTCTATCACATTGCTGTTGTGTGACTTTATGTCCCTCCGGGAAAAAATTCAAGTAACTCGACTTTGTTTGATGGCTTGTGATCATCCATCTTCCTCATGATCAAATTCCAGAGGTTTTCAATGTGGTTCAGGTCTGGAGATTGGGCTGGCCATGACAGGGTCTTGATCTGATGTTCCTTTGTCCACACCTTGATTCACCTGGCTTTGTGGCATGGCGCATTGTCCTGCTGGAAAAAAATTATTCAGAGTTGGGGAACATTGTCAGAGCAGAAGGAAGCAGGTGTTCTTCCAGGATTACCTTGTACTTGGCTTGTTTCATGCGTCCTTCACAAAGTCTAATCTGCCCGAATCCAGCCTTGCTGAAGCATCCCCAGATCATCACCGATCCTCCACCAAATTTCACAGTAGATGCGAGACACTGTGACTTGTAGGCCTCTCCAGGTCTCTATCTAACCATTGGATGACTATGTGTTGTACAAAGCTGAACATTTGACTGGTCATAGAAGATTACCTTACTCCATTTCTCTACGGTTCAATCTTTATGGTCTTTTGCAAACCTCAGCCAGGCTCTTCTTTGCTTCTCATTGATGAAGGGCTTTTATTTAGCTTTGCACGACTTCAGACCTGCCCCTAGGAGCCTGTTTCGAACTGTGTACTTCACCCCAGCTGCCATTTGCCATTATTTTTGTAGGTCACTTGATGTCACCCTACGGTTGTTGAGTGACGTTTAAATGTGTGGACGTCGAAAGTGGACGTTGTTTTTGCCCTCTGCCAGTCTGTTGCTTTGTTGTTCCCAATGTCTGTTGCTTGACCTTGTTCTTATAAACCGCTGTCTTTGACATTTTCAGGATGGAAGCAACCTGACACTCACTGTACCACTCTGCCAGGAAAGCCAGAATTGAATCCTTCTTTTCCTCACTCAAAGCTTTTCTTTCCAACTCTTATCATGCTGAATAGGTTTTTTATTTTCCAAATTACCTTTGAGGTATTACTACTACTAAATTAGATTTGGTTCAAGTAATCACCTAATCAGTACTTCATTAAGTAAAATGAGGTGTGCCTGTGTTGGAATTCAACAGACATGGCTGCCATATATGTAGAGTTGCTGAATTAAGAAAAATTAGGAGTGGTCTCTTGATTTTTTCCAGAGCTGTATACCACAGTTAAGGGCTGTTGGTTGGCACTCTGCAAAGTATACGTATTCAAAGGTATATTGTCTGAAACCACAGCTCTGCCTTTGTTCTGTACCACCTGTTGGAACTGTGATAAGTTTCATATGACATATCTGTTCTATACTATTGTATATATCTTTTTTAACCTCTTTATACACTGTGCTCTGAATGTTGATAAAACTGTAAATATAGTATTCAAGTTATTTTCTTGTCTGACAATTTTCTTCATACACCTTATCATTCATGTGAAAAGAAAAGCCTGAATAAATTTGTAATTGTCTAGTTTTTTTTTGCCCATGTTTGCCTAAATGATTACATAAAAAGCTTTCATTTCAGTCACAGTAACATTTGGAGAAATAGAATTAATAACGATTATTATTTTCACTGACAGTGGACTAGTATGTTCCAATTGAGCACCTAATGAGTAGTGTGCACACACGTACCCAGAGAAGTAATACCACTCCTGGACAGGTCTTCAGCTAACAGAGGTGAATCTGTAGACCATTTATCCAAGCCCAAGGCATATAAGTCAACTTTTTCAGTAAATAAATGTCCCTGCCTTCACCACCCCACAAATTCAGACACAAAGTTTAATCTGTAGCACATCCACTTGCCATGGTGCTTTTTTTCACGCTACTTGTTTCAACCAGGAAATATTAACAGTCCAACCAAAACTTTGGTGTCACTTACAAAATTTCCTTGTTTTCAATGAAAACATACATGAAATTAGTTTGAATAGGAAATATAGCATAATGAATAATACATTTAGTCATTGACAAGGTTAGAAATTAGTTTTAATTGAAATAATCATTGGTTCCTCCAAACTTTGCTTTCATCAAAGAATCCTCCATTTATCGATCTTTGACATTCTAGCTGTCCGTTTGTTCAGGTAATCTGAAGAGTAATCATGCTTCTTGAAGTTGGATTGACTTGATGGGCACTTACGTATCATATGGACAAGCTGCTCTCACAACAGCTCAATAGGGTTGAGATCCAGTTAGTGTGCTGGTCTCCATTATTGGCAGAGTAGCAGCTGACTGCATATTCCTTGTATATTGGTTTGCATAGTTTGGAGATGTGCTTTGGATCAGTCTTGTAAGAGGAAATTGGCTCCATGGAGTAAAATGGAGTAATTACCTCACTCCTACAAGTCTCTTATTAGATTACCACGAATGCACCCCCAGACCTTAACATTGCCTCCACCATGCTTGACAGACGGCATCATGTACTTCTCAAGCATCTTTTTATTTGTTCAGCATCTCACAAACGTTCTTTCTGATCCGAACACCTCAAACCTAGATCGGTTTGTTCATAACACCTTTTTCCAATCTTCTTCTGTCCAGTGTCTGTGTTCTTTTGCTTAACTTAATCTTTTCTTTTTTGGCCAGTCTGAGATGGGGCTTTTTGTTTGTTACTCAGTCTAGAAGGCCAGCATCCCAGTTCTCTTCACTGTTGACATTGGGACTGGTGTTTTGCAGGTACTATTTAATAAAAATGCCAATGGAGGACATTGTTAGGCGCCCGTTTTTTAACAATACACTTGTGTATTTGTTCTCTTGCTCAGTTGTGCACCAGGGCCTCCCACTCTTTCTATTCTGATTAGAGCCATTTTGCTCTGTTCTGTGATGGGAGTAGTACACAGTATTGTATGAGATCTTGTTTCTTGTCAATTTCCCGCATGAAGTAGCCTTAATTTCACAAAAGGCAAAAGGGGTTTAAAATGATAAGCTTGGATTAGCAAACTACGTGCCATTGGAACATAGGTCTGACTGTTGCGGATAATGGTCCTTTGTATGCCTATTTACATATTCCATAAAATCTTCTGTTTCCAGCTACAATAGTCATTTACAACATAAACAATGTTTACACTGTATTTCTGATCAATTTGTTATGTTATTTTAATTGACAAAATATTTTCTTTTCTTTTGAAAACAAATATATTTCTTAGTGATGCCAGACTTTTAGTGTAACCACCTGTGAATTCATCTTGATTGAACTTGCTGATGCCTATCACAAGCAGTCACAAGCAGTTGCTAGTCAGCAAGGCACACCTAGTCTAAGCCCCCAGTTAAACCACAGCTTCTGCCTTAAGTTTTGTCTTTAGCAAGTGAAATGCATGCTCAATTGGGTTGAGACCTTGGCCATTGCTGAATATTTAACTTTTTTGCCTAGGTTGCTTTCGAAGTAAATTTTGGGTCATTATACATCTGTAAAGTGAAGCGCTGTCCAATCAACTTCAGCATATCCCTGTACCTCTGTTTTACATTGAAGGGTTCCCCCAAAATTTTGTTTTTAACCATTCACAGACCTCCGGGATACTCTGCAAATTGTACTACTTTCTGTCATATCAGTTATTTATAACTTGTTTATTATTACAGGGGATTTTAACATCCACATAGATAATAGTACGGACAATAATGCCAAATAACTTTTTGCACTACTTGACACTTTTGATCTCACTCAGCATGTGAAAGAGCGTACACACACTCAAGGCCACATTCTAGATCTGGTTATCTGAAAAGTTCTCAATATTTCCTCAGTCGTAGTTAAAGACATGGCCCTGTCTGATCATTTCTGTGTCTTTTTTTAATCACAATCGCAATTTACCTCAATTGATCAAAAATCCTTAGAAGAAACAGTTCGATCTTCTTAAAGCTTCTACATGTTGTCTCGACACACTGCCATCACTCTATAACAATAGACCTGCAGCAAATAGTTAATAGCTCCCTGCAATCAGACATTTTCCCAACCCCAACATCTCTAAAAACAGCTGCCATTAAGCCCATATTGAAAAAGAGATCACTGGATGTATCTATAATGAACAACTACAGACCTGTTTCTAATCTCCCTTTTATCACAAAGATCATTGAGAAGGTTGTATTCAATCATCTCAGCGATTCTGTGACCTCAAGAGGTCTCTTAGACAAATTTCAGTCAGGCTTCCGACCTCACCACAGTATTGAAACAGCGCTGATTAAAGTTTTAAATGATATACTGAATACTGATTCTGATAAAATAACGGTTCTAGTTCTACTAGATCTCAGTGCAGCCTTTGACACTGTAGATCATAGAACATTTATAGATAGGCTGAAAAATTGGGTAGGACTTTCTGGGACAGTCCTTGATTGGTTCAGATCTAATCTAGATGGCCGGAATTACTTAGTCACCATTGGTATCATGAATCTGATAGGGTGGCTATGACATGCGGAGTTCCACAGGGAACAGTTCTCGGACCACTTCTGTTCAATCTTTATATGCTACCTTTTTTAATTGAATTGTAGGTCACATTAAAAGTGGAAAAAGTTCTGACGTGATTTATCTTTGTCTCATTCTTCTAAATCACAGAAACCTGGTCTTTTAACAGGGGTGTGTAGACTTTTTATATCCACTGTATGTGCAAGTGGCAATGAAAAGTTGTTTGATGCTGCAAATGCAAGTACAAATGGCCATTCTGACTGTGCAATCAAGCAAATTGGAGATGTAAGGTAGTCTGTGCAACAGATATGCAGGGATAGCAGATAAAAATTATTGGTATTTTTGGAAACACGACCCAAGGGTTAAGGGTTAGGGGAAAGAGGTCTGTCCTAAATGTGACCTTTCTGTATGTGTGGTTTTCTTATCTGGTTCTCCTAGACTGCTCAAAAAGCACAACGTTGCTAGTGAAGGGTGAGTTGATTGTGTCAGTACTCAGGAATGTGGAATGGTTGTGCTCACACTGTGGCCACCCGCTCCCCCGCTCCCCCACCTCCACCCTGCACAGCATCTCGCTGTCTCCCTCCCTCTGATAGACTCAGACCTCACATTTAACAGTCATATCAAATTGGTCACCAAAACAGCATTCTACCATCTGTAAAACAGCTGCAGCTCATTCAGAATGCAGCTGCTAGAATGTTAACCAGGACCAAGAGGACAGAGCACATCACTCCGGTTCTTAAATCTTTGCATTGGCTTCCAGTCATTTACAGAATAGACTTTAAAGTGGTGCTTCTAGTTTATAAATCCCTGAATGGTTTAGGACCCAAATACATTTCTGATATGTTTAAAGAATATAAACCGAGCAGGGCTCTTAGATCCATGAACTCAGGTCAGCTAGTAGAGCCCAGAGTCCAAACTAAACATGGAGAAGCTGCGTTTAGCAGTTATGCTGTACACAACTGGAAAAAACTACCGGAAGATCTTAGACGTTCACCAAACGTGTCCATTTTTAAATCCAGGCTAAAACACTTCTCTTTTCACATGCCTATGACTGAGCTTCTAAACTTAACCACACTGTGAGCCTTATCGCTTCCTGTTTTTATAACAGCACAGTTTAGTCTTATAGCTTTCATAGCTTCATATGTTTTTTTATTCTATTTCTATGTTCTTATTCTATGTTTTATTATTATGCTGATTTTATATTTCTCTTCTTGATTTATTTTGTTATTAAATGTATATCTTGCTATCTTTTACCAGTTGTAATGTAACGTTCTGGTGCTATCAGAGGAATAACCTCTGTGTAAATGTAACAATCTTCTGATAATGGATCTGACTGTTTTGATTCTATTGCATTATTTCTATTTTCACTTTAAAGCACATTGAGTTACTTCTATGTATGAAATGTGCTATATAAATAAACTTGCTTGCTTGTTGTGTTGCAGAGTTCACAGGTGCGTTCTATTTTTCTCAGAATGTACCAAACTGATCATTTGGCCACTCCTAATGTTCCTGCTATCTCTGTTGATGGAATTTCTTATTTGAGGACTAAGAATGGTCTGTTTCACTTGCATTGAGCGCTCCTGCCTACGATCTGGTACACAGCAAGTTTCCAAATGCGAAATCCACACCTGGAATCAAATCCAGATGTTTGACCTGAATATTTAATGGGAATAACTA
Organism: Esox niger; assembly: GCA_016801105.1. NCBI lineage: Eukaryota > Metazoa > Chordata > Actinopteri > Esociformes > Esocidae > Esox > Esox niger. Next base: position 96,320 of record JACXGJ010000082.1, on the reverse strand, counting down.
CACTTTGGAATAACTATGCTTTGAGATCCATATTCATTATTTATCTGCACTGTCTGAAGACACGTTTGACATTACAGGATAAATCAGCCTTTTTTGCCCTATCAATTATTCAGTACAGTATTGATCTATCACCTCCATGTTGAACCCAAAAAAGAATACCTCCTGATGGGGCTAGTGGTGGGATCCTTTCTGGTGTCAGTGCTGGTGGAATGCTGGCGGATCCAGCTGTTGTCTGTGGATAATTGTGTCTTCTTCTTCATTTCCTGCAGGATCTGTTGCCGCTCCAGCTCTGCCTGGGACAGTGTCTGCTGGCCTTTCCTCCACGAAGCCTCGCCCAGCCCACCACAGCTACCCACTGCATAAAAATGACAGAGAGCAAGTCCGCAGATAGAAATTAGTGGCCAATGAGATTGAATGGTAATTAGAACATTCATTATCATGATGGAACAACTGCAGAATATTGATTTGTTTTCTGTATGCTACAGTGGCCCTTAGTGGTGATCAAGACAGAATGTCAAATTTGGAAGGGTCTGATTATGTATTAACTAATGCAAACCGCAATTGATTGGCTGAGCGGAATCATTGATTGGTTCCTGCATTAATTAAACAGAAGCTGTCGGGAGCAGTTGAGGCACAGCAGAGGCTGTGAAGCACACCTCTTTCTGGCTCTCTGTATTTCATGGCATTTAAGATGTTTCTCCTTTCCAACTCCAGCTCAGATGCAGCCTGGAGACTCTGGGCCCTTTTGTCTGCTTTTCGTCTCAACTCCTCCTCTAGTAGCCTCTGGGCCATGCCGCCTGAGCCTTTGTGCCAGCCTGGGCACAGTGTTTACAGTATTCACACTCACTGATACACAGTTGCACACATGCACATATACAGACACACCAGCTTGTCTTACTAAGGTGAATAGCTAAATAATGTGTAGTTCAATTTCCAACTGAGGGGATCCATGAACACAGTCAATGTGATGGACTGAATATTATTGAAAACATTGGTTAGGGCATTAATAAATCCCCACTGACCGGTCGTCTCTGGTTTCTCCATGTCATCGAGGTCTGGAGAAGACTTGGACTTTTCCCTGCCAATCACAACAAATAATATTTAGGGGTGGATAATCAATAATATTATGAGTAATGTACACTGGAAAACAAATACATTTTAAATACATTTTAAGTCTGATTGACTTGGTCTGTGTCTTCAATTGTACTATAGTACTTTGCTAATTGGTACAGCACATAGGCTTTGAGTGAAATACTGTCAGTTGTGCATTAATACAGGTTAGATGTAAGTATTTTCATGTATAAAAATGCATATGAATATCCTCTTTTCTTTTACTATTTACTGTTGTCTCTGGTACGGTCTCACCCTTCGATGTACTTTTGATAATCAGATAATTAAGTGAAATCTGATAGTAAAATAACAATCAGGTAAATCACTCAATTTCAAATATAGTGCTTTCATGAAAAAAGACAAACCCAACAAGTATTTGAACCAGGTCTGATGTTTGCAGATAATAGCATAAACACACTGACCTGTCTGCCATGGAAAATACAGGTTTGACCCTTGCATAGCCATAGGAGTCTCCCATCCTACCAGCATATCAGCAAAATATTTATGGAGTTAAACCAGCAGAAGGTGGATGGGGGTAATAAGAAACAGACAGATAGGAAAAAACACAGACAGGAAATGGCAGACCATTAGTTTGTGTTAAAGGTATGGATTCGATATGCAGTTTACTCTGACAGACTGCATTTTTAACACCAATGCTATTTAAACAGCAGGTGTGGGTGCACGTGATACATGACTAGAGATATTGCTGTCTGTTTACTTGCACTGTCAAACCAATACGTTGAAACTCCACGGGTTCCCAAACAACAGATACAACAGGATCGCTACACTACATTCAGCACGTTAAATTGAAAAATAATACTGTAGATGGCTAGCTAATAGTTATAAAATACCTGTCATAAAAACAATGACTATGGCTGGTTCGTTTCTTTAGAAAACAAATAGATAGTTGAATACCTAACCACTATGCCAAGTAAACTATGCTATGTATATCAAAAACTAGAGCCATATGAAAAACCCTAACACCTAATTTGTTTGGTCTATGGTGAGGATCAAACCCCAGTCACCAATGTGACAGTCCACATCTCTAACCACTAGGCTATGCTGGGGATGGCTAGCTATTAGCTATACAGTACCTATAATGAAAACAACAACCTATAATGAAAACAAGCTATACAGTACCAATAATGAAAACAACAAATCACTCTATGGCTGGTTCATTTCTTTAGGAAACATATAGACAGTTGAATAGGTAACCACTACGGAACTATGCTTTGTAAATAGTAAACGAGAGCAATATGTTTGTTGCCAGTGCAGTTCGTCCAACACGATATAATGCAAAGTTCTAGTCTATCCTGAACAACTCCTTCAATATGCCCATTTAGAATGCCATTTAAGGTTGCCATTTGTAGTTGTACAACTATCCCACTGGTAACATACATTATACTTAATACTCGTATATTAATCCTCTATTTGTCTTAATTGCACATTTATTATTGCCTCTATTTGCCTTCATTCTATATCAATACATTCCAACTGTAATATACATACAGCTCTGGAAAGAATTAAGAGATACTGCTAAATTATAAGTTTCTCTGGTTTTACTATTCATAGCTACAGTGAGGGGAAAAAGTATTTGAACCCCTGCTGATTTTGTACGTTTGCCCACTGAAAATGTTTTTATCATTCTATAATTTTAATGGTAGGTTTATTTGAACAGTGAGAGACAGAGTAACAACAAAAATGCATGTCAAAAACTTTATAAATTGGTTTGCATTTTAAAAGATTTCTGTCTCCCAGGTGTCTTTTATATAGGTAACAAACTGAGATTAGGAGCACGCTCTTAAAGGGAGTGATCCTAATCTCAGCTTGTTACCTGTATAAAAGACACCTGTCCACAGAAGCAAACAATCAATCAGATTCCAAACTCTCCACCATTGCCAAGCCCATATAGCTGTCCAAGGATATCAGGGAAAATATTGTAGACCTACACAAGGCTGAAATGGGCTACAAGACCATCGCCAAGCAGCTTGGTGAGAAGGTGAGAAGATTTAGTGCGATTATTCGCAAATGGAAGCAACACAAAATAACTGTCAGTCTCCCTCGGTCTGGGGCTTCAGGCAAGATCTCACCTTGTGTAGTTGCAATGATCATGAAAACAATGACGAATCAGCCCAGAACTGGGTGAAAGTGTTGTGGTCAAATGAAATCAATATCGAGCTCTTTGGCATCATCTCAACTTGCCGTGTTTGGAGGAGGAGGAATGCAGCCTATAACCCCAAGAACCCTATCCCCACCGTCAAACATGGAGGTGGAAACATTATGCTTTGTGGGTATTTTTCTACTAAGGGGACAGGACAACTTCATCACATCAAAGGGACGATGGACGGGGCCATGTACCATTGAATCTTGGGTGAGAACCTCCTTCTCTCAGCCAGGGCATTGAACATGGGTTTTAGATGGGTATTCCAGCATGACAATGACCCAAAATACATGGACAAGGCAACAAAGGAGTGGCTCAAGAACAAGCACATTAAAGTCCTGGAGTGGCCTAGCCAGTCTCCAGACTTTAATCCCCTAGAAAATCTGTTGAGGGAGCTAAAGGTTCGATCTGCAAAGAGGAGATGGACAAAATCCGTCCTGAGATGTGTGCAAAACTAGGCTGGCAATGACAGGGTCTTGATCTGCAGGTCCTCCGTCCACAACTTTATTGACCTGGCTGTGTGGAGCGTTGTCCTGTTGGGAAAAAAATCTCAGAGTTGGGGAACAGCAGAAGTTCTTCCAGGATAAATTTGTTCTTGGCTTGATTCATACGTCCTTCGCAAAGACAAATCTGCCAGATTCCAGCCTTGCTGAAATATCCCCAGATCATCATCAATCCTCCACCAAATTTTGCAGTGGGTGTGAAACACTGTGGCTTGCAGGTCTCTCCAGGTCTCCGTATACACTTAAGATGAACAGGTGTTGGGCAAAGCTGAAAATGTGACTGGTCAGAGAATATGACCTAACTCCATTCCTCTACAGTCCACTCCTTATATACCTTTGCAAACTTCAGGCTCTGGCTCTTCTTTGCTTCTCATTAATTAAGGGCTTTTTTCTAGCTTTCCACAACTTCAGCCCTGCCCATAGGAGCCTGTGTCGAATCATTCTTGCTGTGCACTTCACCCCAGCTGCTGTTTGCCATTCTTTTTGTAGGTTACTCGATGTCATCCTGTGGTTGTTGAGTGACTTTCGAATGAGTTGATGGTCATCTCGGTCAGTGGACAGTTGTTTTCGCCCTCTGCCAGTCTGTAGCTTTGTCATCATTCAGAATGGAAGCAACCTGACGCTCACTGTATCTCTCTGCCAGTAAAGCCAAAATGTAACCCTTTGTCATTCAAAGCTTTTCTTTTCAACTCTTTTGTCATGCTGAATAGTTATTTTTTATTCCAATTACATTTACTACTTGCACTGTTTTTGCCATCCAGCTGGTCCTATTGCTAGAGGATAGTAACAGCAGTGTTTTTTATACTTTTCCTTGTTAAATTAGATTTGGTTCAGGAAATCACATAACCAGTACCTCATTAAGCAAAATATGATGTGCCTGTGTTGGAATTGTACAGAAACTGCAATGGAATGGCTGCCATGCATGTAGAGATGCTGATTTAAGAAAAACTAAGAGTGATCTCTTAATATTTTCCAAAGCTGTATACTTAATACTTGCTAACTGCAGTTACTACTGCTAACTGCTAAATCCCAACTGCATTTCATTGTACTGTACTTGTTCAAATTTTTATGTCTATTATGCTTGATCTGTGACAAGGTTCAAACCCCAGTCGCCTGCATGACAATGTACCTAACCACTACGCTATTAAACAATGGGTTATCGATCAGTTAGTCAGGCACTCAGTAAGAGACATTCGCACTTCTTGGCCGGCTCTGCTGATGCGGTCTGGCAAGAAAAGGAAAAGGACTATAATCTATAATTGACTCATTGTTAAATACCATAATCATGGATTTGTTCCCCAAATGCCGTACTTGGGAAACCAAAATATGCCTTATTTAACCGAAGCATGTTTAATTTCTTTCCTGTGCCACCCTTTACAGGTTAAGGAAAGCAACATGCAATTTTATAATTGGAGTTATTTCTTGTAAGAAAACATTATTAACCTTTGCATTTGCTCCTGTTTCCTCTCTTGCTCACTACGCTGTTGTTCAGCCTCTTGATGCCTCCTCTCTTCCCTCATTGCATCCTTTCTCCTCTGCCATCTCAGCTCCTCTTCCTTCTGTTTATGCTTCTTCTCCTCCTGAAGATGCAGTACCTCTTGTTCCTCCCTCCTCTCATCCTCCCTCCTTCGACAATCCTCCTCTACTCGCAACCTAGTCTCCTCCACTTTTTTTCTTTGTGCGTCCTCTTCCCTTTTCATTCTTTCCTCCTCATGGTCCTCCCTGTTTGGGGTGGGCTGACAAAAAGGGGAGACAGGAGAGAACCGGCTTTTGCTTTTGTCCACCTGCAGATCTCTCGGCTCCTGAGGATAGACAGTAAAGGCTTAGTGCTAGAGTCTTCCGAGTTTGTAGCTTAGTTTATATCCAGACAAACAATGTTGTCATGACTCCATACCGCATGGTTTGCACTATTCCCATCTGTCACTGCCTCCAGCTGGGCCCGACACCACTCCTCCTCCAGCTTCTCCTGATCACGACGGTATTTTTCCTGATCACACACACCGAGACAGGTTATTCACATGTTTTTTTTGCAGAAGATTTGTTCAATTACAATTTTATTGTAAAGACAAAAAAGTATCTCAATTCAAATACTGACATCCCTGTAATCCCAACAGACATTTCTGCAATTTAGTCAGCCAAACCCAACAAGGGCAAATGGAAAACAAGCTCTATCTAGACTCTACCTAAACCCTGACCATTATAAAACATCCAAACACTCGGTCTGTTTCACCAAGCTCTACACTCAAGCTTCGCAGAATAGTTGAATCTGGTTAGAAGCTTGGAAGAAAAATTTACAGTTTCACTAAGATATTAGGCCGCTTGACACACAGGGAATACAGTGGAGGAATAACAAGCTTTGGCAAACCCATATCTAAGAACAGGAATGCCTGCCGGTTCGACATCCCCCAAGAACAAGTCCTGTTGATTGTACTGACGTTTGATTCAAAGAACCACAATTACGCTTGTAACCACTACGATCTCCACTATTTTGCGGTTGGTAATGCTTTCCATTTCACTGCTACTAATCTGATTATCATTTAAATGGTTTGAGCGATCAGCTATTATGACCTGTTCAATTAAAGGTTTGACTCATTTATTCCCTTAATGAAGCTCATAACATGGGCACATTAAGAGGGACTGTTGCAGAATTGCCAATGAAAGCAATGTATGTTTTCTTTTCTACAGTTACTGATTACTTGATCATCTTCCCTAACCTTTCTTCATGAACTTACCAATACCATTTTCATGCATTTCAGTAACTACAACCCATATACGTCTATCTTTTCAGATTTTCATTTGATTGACCTAACTATAAAAAATGTGCTTTAGGTTAATTTATTGCAAATCCTACAATAAGAACCTACTAGTTTTTCCTAGACACTGAGTATCAAAAGTGTTTTTAATTAAAAAAAGCAATGTCCAATATTGTTCGTATTCAAGTGGTCCCCAGAGGAATGAGCTAATGCTTTTTGGATCACTGGCAACAAAAAGTTGGAGGAACACTGCGTTCTATGCAGGGTTCATGTTAGAATGCTCAAATAAGACATTTGAAGGTGCTGAAAAATAGCTTTTCAGAGGAGTTTTTACATATTGATAATAATCAAGCAAAAAAAATTTACATAAATATTACATGGTTTATGTATTGTTAGATTAAACAAAATATTGAATCTGATATTGACACAGGCACACAAGCACATCTATATAAACTAAGCTGTTACCTGTAAGACCCTCTCCTGCTCCTTCAGCCATTTCTCCTGCCTGTGACGCTCTGCCTCCGCATCCCAAGACCAGCGATTAGAAGTAGGAGCAATAGGAGGAACAGGCATCTGACAGATGAGAGGGAGACAATGCCTTCATTACTTTGTAGGTGATCAAATTAAGGTTTCTTCAGTTTAGTCCACCAAAGACTTAATAATCCTGATCCAGAAATATTTTTTCATGTGAAACATACATTTTTGAATTTGAGCTACCATTTTCTTTACCCTATATTGAAGATAACGGAGTAATCAAAAAGTAATTAACAGTAATTAAAGATTTTATGCCAGAATTCTTAACCCTCATCACCTGCCTTTTAAACATTTTGTTAGAATCAGCAGTAATCCAGCAGGATTAGAAAATTGACACATTTACTCCCCTGTTAAAAATTGCAAAAAGCTACACCCTGATTGTTATAGGCTTCAAATCTACCTTACTTTTCAAACACTTTTGAACGCCTGGTCAATAAACAGCATACACTATCTGGAGTCCCACAGTGTTCCTTAATTAGTTTTGTCAGGCTTCATAGGCAGCCATGGATGCATGCCAACATCTCTTCAGGTTCTGAACGACATTGTTTCTGCTTTAAACAAAAGGTATTACTGTGCCACTGTCTTGACTGATTTGTCTAAAGCCTTTAACTCCGTCAACCATCACATACTTATTAATAGATTTCACCTAGGTTTATCAGAGGACTGCCTAGCCTGGTTTGAAAATGATTTATTTCACTGAGTAACATGTCAAATCTGAGGGACTTCAGTCTATTGGGCTTACCCTCTTTTCTGTTAATATTAGTTATGTTGCCCTTTCTGCCAATCACTCCCTCATCCACCTTGATGCTGCCAACAAACTTGAACATTGTACAGTACACAACTGGCCCCTCACTGAACATTGTGCTGTCCACCCTAGCCAAAATTTTCATGGAACAATATAAATTACAAGATGTTCTTATGTGACTTACCTGGTTAAATAAATAAAATGTAAAATATATCGTTTTTAACATTTTATCATTCGGTTACAAAAACTCAACAACTTACAGTGGCTCTCAAAAGTATTCAACCCCTTTGACCCTTCCACATTTTATTGCGTTACAACATGAAATCAAACTGATTTAATCAGAAGTTTTTGACACTGTTCAGTCAAAATGGCTTTTGTAAAATTGAATCTACAAACTGTTCAAACTTGATTACAAATACAAAACAGAAAATAACTGATAAGTATTCACCCCTTTAATCAATGTTTGGTAGAGGAAATTTTATTGCCAATGATCTATTTGGATGTAACTACCAGCTTTACACATTTTTGCCCATTATTCTTTGTAAAAATGCTCAAGCTCTCTGTAAGGTTCTATGAAGAACTTTGAGTAGGTATTCTTCCAGGATGTGTTTCTGAATTATCCCATAAAGGGGAGAATTTTTGTTTAGCAACCAGGTTTTTGTTACAGTATGCACAATGTTTTCCAGCACAGCCGTGGAAGAATGTTACTCTTTTCAGTTGCCATAGGCCTCTTCAAATAGTGCTCTTCTTGCCCAAATACTCAGTTTTTGATAATGGCCTGTTCTAGAGAGATTCACAGTTGTGCCATATTCTCTCTATTCCTTAATATTGGACTTTACATGGCTCCTCCGGAAAAGAAATGCCTTGTTAATGTTCTACCAAAGGTGCTTTCGAAGATAATTCTGGATTTGCTCTGAATGTTCTTTCCTCATCCTCAATTTTCGGTTTTGTACATAAGTAATACATTTAGAACCATCAAACTTGAGATAAAGTAGGCTTGAGAAACTTAACACAACACAGATGTGTGAGAAACTATGTCTGTTTAGGTTTATTCTAATTTTAAAGGACCCAACACAGTAATGTTGCTTTGCAAATGTATGTAACTTTCTATACATCCTTGGAACCTCCACCAAGGAATGTGGTTGAACGTCAACTCCACCAAGGAATGTGGTTGAACATCAATGCCACACATCCCCCATACATTCCAAAGTTTGTTCCACACTGTATTTTCATTGCAACCCCTCTAAACTGATTTAGGCTTGGGACAGCAAGTGTGTGCAATTAATAATTAGGTGAACAAAATATCTGCAGCTCCCTGACCTCATAGGTTTTAGTGAGTTCTAATGATTTAGAACAATGTGTAGGTTTAAATGTTCACTTAGACTTTTTTCTGTTGTTCAGTGGCAAAATCTCCTAATTCAAACTATTTAATTTTAGGTTGTGACAAAGTGAGAGAAAAAAGTATTTGATCAATTGCAGATTTTGTACGTGTGCCCACTTATTTGAAGAGTGAGAGACAGAAAAACAAAAAAAAAATACAGAAAAATGCATGTAAAAAAAGTATTTGCATTTTTATGAGGAAAATAAGAATTTCATTCCCTCTCAATTTCATCCCCTTTTATACAGGTAACGAGCTGAGTTGTCACGGACAGGAGTAGGGACCCAATCGTGGACAGTAAGGAGCACACTCTTAAAGAGAATGCTCCTAATCTCAGCTTGTTATCTGTATAAAAGACACCTGTCCACAGAAGCAATCAATCAATCATATTCCAAACTCTCCACCATGGTCAAGACCTAAGAGCTATCCAAGGATGTCAGGGACAAGATTGTAGACCTACAGAAGGCTGGAATGGGCTACAAGACCATCCCCAAGCAGCTTGGTGAGAAGCTGGGAACATTTGGTGTGATTATTTGCAAATGGAAGAAACACAAAAGAACTGTCAATCTTGATCGGTCTGGGCTCCATGCAAGATCTCATCTCGTGGAGTTGCAATGATCATGAAAACAGTGAGGAATCAGCCCAGAACTGGGTGAAAGTGTTGTGGTCAGATGAAACCAATATCGAGCTCTTTATGATCTCAAGGCAGCTGGGACCATAGTCACCAAGAAAACAATTGGTAACACACCATGCCGTGAAGGACTGAAATCCTGCAGGGCCTGCAAGGCCCCCCTGCTCAAGGCCCCCCTGCTGAAGTTTGCCAATGAACATCTAAATGATTCAGAGGTGAACTGGGTGAACGTGTATCTTTCCAGGAATGGCTGGCCTACCAGAATTTCACGCAAAGCGACAACTCATCTAGGAAGTAAGAAAACCCAGGGATACATCTAAAGAACAGCAAGTCTCTTTTACCTCAGCTAAGGTCAGTGTCCATTATTTGACAATAAGAAAAAGATTGGGAACAAATTGAATTCAGGGGAGAATTGCATGGCAAAACAATGCTAACTAAGAGAAACATAATTATTTGACATAATTCAGTCAACATGTAATAAGTCACATGTCACTAGGAGAGCCGTTTGTAAAACTAAAAAAGTGTTTTGGGACATTTATTCTTTTTTGTAGAAATGCCTTCTTGAAGTTGTGAAACTGAATTTGACTTAATAACCAACTATTATGCATTTAAGTGTAAATACAAATAACATTTTTAAATCAAATCTTTGTTCAATCAGCAGAAAATACACAACTGTTCCTGTATTGGCTGAGATTGTGAAGGGGCTGGACATGCTGAAAAACTGAGTTCTGACTGGCCTGAATGTAGAGGCTGTTGTTCACAAATCTGAGTGGGATCAAGGATCAATGAGAGATGTACAGTGTTGACACAGATGTTGACTGTGTGATGGAATTAGTGTAATAGCTTGCAGCAAATGAGAAGGAAATTGACAAAATACAGGCATTTCATTGCAAATGCAGAGATGGCCGAAAAGAAAACGCTGGCTCGTCTTCATGAAAACACTGACCCAATCTTCATGACCATAGGTAAGGGTAGGAACGAACTTTGACCTGTATATAGAGCGCTTTGCCTTTCAGCTCAGCACTCTTTTCGTCAAAACGGTGTGGTAAAGCGAATGCAATACCGCCCCTGCTGCTTCCAATTCTCCAGCCAATCTCCTGCTCCATTGTCCCCTCACTCGCAAACAAGACCCTGAGATACTTGAACTTTTTTACTTGGGATAACGCCTAATTCCCTATCTGGAGGAGGCACTCCATCGGTTTCCTGCTGAGAACAATGGCCTCAGATTTAGAGGTGCTAATCCTCATACCAACCGCTTTGCACTTGGCTGCAAACTTGTTCAGTGAGTGCTGAAGTTTTACAGACCGATGATGACATCAGCATGCAAAAAGCAGCGATGAGATCCCAGCCCACTGAACTGCAACCCCTCTTCACCCCGACTATGCTTCGATATCCTGTCCATGAACATTACAAACAGGATTGGTAACAAAGAGCAGCCCTGGCGGAGGCCAACCCCTACCTGGAAAGAGTCCGACTTACTACCAAGAACCCAAACACAGCTCTCACTTTGGACGTACCGGGATTAAATAGCCCTAAGAAGGGACCTCCTCACCCAATACTCCCGCAGCACCTCCCAAAGTATCTTGCAGGGAACCCGGTCATATGCCTTCTCCAGATCCAAAAAAAACATGTAGATTGGATGGGCTTATTCCCAGGCAAAGGGTCTGAATACTCAAGTACAAGATATTTAAGTTTAAAAAGTTTCTGTAAATTGGGTCAAATTTCGAAAAACATTGTTTTCTCTTTGTCATTATGCGGCACTGTAATTGATTGCAATATATATATATATTTCTTATGAATTATAAATTCAGTCAAACACAACAAAATGTGGAGGAAATTAAGGGGTCTGTATACTTTCAAAAAGCATTGTATATAACCAATATTTTGCTAATATAATAAACAAAATTACTTACATCTGATATTGTACATTCAGATCCTCCTTGAAAAAAAGAATATTGAAATTATGAAGGAAATAGTTGACATTTTTCTAGTAGTATTGATGTAATGTAATGTAATTATATGCTACCATGGCAAGCACTGTTGTTGGTATTTCAGTAATACTCTCTGAAACCACTGAAAGTTTGCTAGAGAAGACAGCCTGGCACCTAGACTAGATATTTTACATGTATCTCACTCTCCTAGAGGTTACAAACAGACAGAACACTGACTGTCTTGTTAGAACCCCAACTTAATCGGAGGTGTGATTCCTGATTCAAGGTTTTACATTCTTTACGTTCAAAATAGTGTCCCAAACCCTGTGAGAATTTGAGACTGAAGCAAAACTAGAGGGGTTTTAAATGTACTTTTAGTCTTGCCAATGTTACCACAAAGAGTCTATGATATTGGCAGAATAACAGTCTCTGACTGCTGATTAGTACCTACTATGTACCTGCTAGTAGTATCTACTATGCAAACAAAATGTGTTTCTATAAGTGCATCAAAATAACTACATTATCATATGTGAAAATAAAAACATAAGATATCACAAAAGCAAGCACAAGATCCAAATTGGAATAAAACACAGACGTTAAAACAAGCAATCAATCACCAAAATACATGCCTTACATGGATGCATGCAGAAGCATTGGCCATTAGTAACAACACAAAAGCACCTGCACAGCATGCAAGGTTGAGAGGTAGGGGGAGTCAAGCAATGTGTGACATCAGGACATCATACCAACATACTCTAAAACCCACCGGCAAGCTTTGTAACAGCTTAAGAGGATACCGTTCCAGGCATAGATCCTCATATAGCTTATCCTTCTCTGTACTTGCTCTGGAACATCTAAAGTTTGAGCATTATTCAACTCCTCAACTTTTTTCCCCCTTTCTTTTGTTTAATCAGGGACTGATTTTTAACCTGGCAAAACATTATGAATTACACAAAAAACTGGCTTTGGATCTCTGTGTTAAAAATTACTACCCATGTTACAGTGAGGAGGGAAAAAGTATTTGATCCCCTGCTGATTTTGTACGTTTGCCAACTGACAAAGAAATAATCAGTCTATAATTTTTATGTTAGGTTTATATGAACAGTGAGACAGACTAACAACAAAAAAATCTCAAGAACGCTTATCAAAAATGTTACAAATTGATTTGTATTTTAATGAAGGAAATAAGTATTTCATCCCCTCTCAATCAATCAGAAAGATTTCTGGCTCATAGGTGTCTTTTCTACAGGTAACAAGATGAGATTAGGAGCACACTCTTAAAGGGAGTTTTGGGGGTGTTTTTCTGCTAAAGGGGCAGGACAACACCACTGCATCAATGGGACAATGGACGGGGCCATGTACCGTCAAATCTTGGGTGAGAACCTCTTCTTAGCCAGGGCATTGAAAATGGGTTGTGGATGGGTGTTCCAGCATTACAATGACCCAAAAAACATGGCCAAGGCAACAAAGTAGTGGCTCAAGAAGAAGCAAAATTAGGTCCTGGAGTGGCCTAGCCAGTCTCCAGACCTTAATCCCATAGAAAATCTGTGGAGGCAGCTGAAAGTTTGAGTTGCCAAACGTTGGTCTCAAAATCTTAATGACTTGGAGAAGATCTGCCAAGAGGAGTGGGACAAAATCCCTTCTGAGATGTGTGCAAAGCTGGTGGCCAACAACAAGAAACGTCTGACCTTTGTGATTGATAACAAGGGTTTTGCCACCAAGTACTAAGTCATGTTTTGCAGAGGGGTTGAATATTTTTTTCCTGCATGTGTTTTTCTGGATTTTTTTGTTGTTATTATTTCTCACTGTTCAAATAAACCTACCATTAAAATGACAGACTGATGGGCAAACGTACAAAATCTGCAGGGGATCAAATAAATGTTTACCTCACTATAGTAAAGTATTATGATATACTGTTTACGCTTTGGAGCTCCACAATGTTCCTGAAAACTACTGTCTCGTGAAGTATTTCCCAATCTTCTCCTTACTCCTCAATCTGACAGTCATTGCATCACGGCTGCGTAATCAATAAAGACCCCCCATAACATTTTCCTAAGAATGTGTGTAACAAAAGTTCAACATTCACCTTCTGCATTTCATAGTTAATTAATGCACTTCTGGTGTACCAAACAGTAATCAGACAATGTTGGTCTGATCAAAAGTAGCCCTGCATTAGCCCTGCTTCATCAATCATTGCCTTGGTTACTAGTTGATTAGTGCAATCAGGTGTGTCAGCTCAAGATGGTGACAAAAGTTTAGATTGTTGGCTGGTGCCACAGTAGACGGTTAGGAAACACTGGCCTGAATTAAACTGGGCTCAAGCGGTATATCAGTGTCTCAGTGGTGGCAGGTGAAGGTGTGAAGAAAATCACTGCACACATAACCATCTTTACCACAGAGGTAGACAAGCACACTGATGCTGGGCACTGAGAAGCCTACGGGTGGGAGGGAGAATCAACAGACTAGAGAGTAAGATAGCCCAGGGCACCCAGCCTGCTGACAGTTACACATTTGATAATAATCCTTAACCAAAACCATGGCTTGCCCTGGGCTTTTTAATTTATTACCTTGTTCAAAAAACTCTGACCTCCGTTTTAGGTTTTTCAAAGATATGGGTTCCACGGACTCTACATGAGAGATGGAAAAATCAGAAGTTATAATAAAGTGTAAGAGAGGAACTAGGAGAGAAATAGTGAAGTATTAAAATATGGCATTGAGAAAAATTGTAATCAAACTCCACCACTGAGATAAATCAGTTAAATTAGTAATACATAACCAAAAATAACAAAAAGAATTAACTTGCAAATGTTTTAACTGCTATGCTATCCATCGTTGTCTTCTTTCAAAAAAGCTCTTATTACATATCCTTCATTTTAAGCAACAGTACAGCCTTGTACTGTATATTCAGCACATGATTAAGAAAGGAGCAATTCACTACAAACAGCACATACACTCTGAGATTATGGGCATGAAAAGTAATGGAATTAAGCTTGACACAATGCCTGATAGGACTGACTGACAACTGAATGAAGGACACTATGTAGTAAATGTGATGCCCAATTACCGATGGGTCCTTCATACCCTGTCCATACCACCTGCTAGGAACTGTGTATGTGACTGTCATATGACTCTCTAAATAAACACTTGGACTATAGGTCGAAACACACCACACAAGGGTATTTTGTCGGATAAACCTTTCTTTTAATAGACTTTGTAACGGTTGGCTATTGCTCACAGACCGCCTAGTATGTGTTCTGGCATAAAAGACAGTATTAACTTTGTAATATGTGGAGAACATGTAAGAACTAGGGAAGATTAACATCTTGGGGACTGCCCCCTGACTTGTGAGTTTTTGGCTTTGTTCATGGATCAAAATTGGACAGAAGCTAACAAGTCCCCAAGATTCCTAATTCCTGTTTATGAAAGATAGTCATAACCACTCTGGCTGGTATCTCTGCTCTATGTCCTTCACCTTTGTTACTCAAGGTCACTGTCTCCTCACAGAATCCTCCATTCAATCCATAAGATGCCACATCCTGCAACATGATTTAGAAAGAATCTTGTCACTGGGTTTATCAACACATTCTCAGTGTGTATTCAATGTGAAAATAAAATAAGTCCCAACATATAAACAACTTTATGATAATGTATTTTCCTGGGTATTTGTGCATAAAATAACAAGAAAGCGAACCAGAAACTGTCAGCAGTATGAGGTCATTGAGTAAAACTCACAATGATTGGTTTGTTGGCTACCTCCTTGGTAGGTCCCATGGATACATGTGAGGTGATATCCAAGCTGGTGCTGGTGGCATTTACAGTGGTTATATCAGGTGAACCTATAGGTGTTGGATGATGGTCCATACTGGTGAGATTGATGGTCTTACAGCTTTTAAACGGCAGGGAAGGTAGGTCAATGTCCCAGTCTGAACGTTGCAGACACATGACAATGGAAAACAATCAAAGTGGTGTGTGTGTATTTATTTATTTGTTTTATGGGGACAAAAAGATTGAAAGAAATGGTGTGTGAAATAGAGTATATGTGTAAATTACCACTATGTAACTATTCTACACAAGTATAGACAAAAATGCTGGGAAGGGGAAAATAAGGTTGTCATTATTCTGACGAACAATGGGATGACAAAGAAGCCACCTTGCCCACCCATGCAGAGCTAGGGAGCTGACAAACTCCCCAGCGTTACCAACAGGCTTACTTGATATGGGCTTACACATTAGATCACAACAGATTACACAACTGAACAGACTGATTGGTATTTGGGTGGCATAATTGTAGTAGTATCTGTAAGCCTGGTGGCAAAAAACAATCTACAGTGGGAACTTGGTTAGTTATACAAAAGATGAATACCACATGAGGAATGCAGGTAGGATATCATTAAAAAAAACAGACAGGCTGATATGTGAAGACAGAAATGGCAGTAAAGAACCATGCATTAATTGCGCTCAGATGAGAGACAGACACACTAGAAACAAAAAGAAAGCCCAAGCTGAGCCCCATAGCCCTAAAAAAGCCAATACCCATTTAGAAAACAATCAGGAAACACATTGTACATCATACTGCCATTAAATAACTGAACCATGACAGCTCAACAAATTACAATTTACCATTCATTGTCACAATAGTTTACAAAGACAACAAACAACACTGATGCTGTAAAAGTAGACATTCCCTGCCACTATCTCGTTCTCATATACTCACTCTTCCTGCTGCAGCGGCGTATGTCCATGGTAAGGCTGCCCTTCTTCAGGGCCAGCTCTTGGCTGCTCTTCCACTCACTGAAGCTCATCTCATCCACCTTGCGCCCGCTCACTGATAGCACCTCGTCGCCCACCTGTAGCTGGCACATCTCTGCTGAGCTGCCTGTGAGACACAGCAGAGGGGAGAATGATTAGATACAGAGAGTATCAATAACAAACAGGGGTCAGATATAGTCCTGAGAAAACTCATTGAAACTCAGCATTTGTAGATACGGACAAGAGACCTATTGTGATGCTCACAATTTTCACAATTCTACATTTACTTAAAATAGGAATGCCACTTTTTTCAGAACGAGTACAAGTATGAGTTCTTATATTTAGGTACTTGCCGAGACCGAGTTCCAATACCAAGTATTCAAAGCTGCACTTGATACGATTTTTTTCTCTAAAAACACTAAATAATTGTCCCCTATAAACATGTTGTTGACAGAGTTCTGGTGTTTCCATGATTATTTTGTTTTTTCACCTGACGAAAAAGTCAGTTCATGTAATCTATATTGGTAGTTATTGTATCAATGTTATTCACAAATGAAAAAAAGCCATAAAGTTCATTGATGCTATTTGTGGTGGAAGTAATCTTCATATGAAATATTTAACACAATGAATTGTGGTATCTAGCTAAATATTGAAACTTGGGGTGATGTTGATGCATGACAAAATAATCTAATGTTGAGACACAATTTTATGAACAGTTAGTGTGTCCCAATCGCTCCCAGTAAAGGCGTACAGTGTTGGGAACAAGCATATTTTTTACTAAAGTAGTAATTTCATGTTCATGTCATGTGTACATTAATTCCAGTACATTTCATTGAGATAAAAGTACAGTTTACAGTTTTTAAATAATTCTTTAAAACTGTTCATGAATCACTACCCAGATTTCTAACACAATCCTTCCACAAACCTAATGCGCAAAAGCAAATTAACAACAATCACATAAAACATTGGATTTTCTTTGTAGTAGAAAAGTTCTCTATGTTAACTTAAGCTCTAACCATTTCTGAATGCGCTCCACCTTTATAATATTCTTTACCTTATATCATGTATTCTTGATATAATTAGTTTAATTATGGGTTCTCCAGTAGGAGAAACCCTATTGTTATTGATAAGTATTTTTGGCGCCAGGAATAATAATACTAACTAAAAAGTCCATGGTAAAAAAATGCTATGCATGCTGTTAAAATAGTCCACGTGTAACAACCATACAGAACCCCGCCCTTATTCCTCCACCAGGGGCACTAAAGTAAACGATTAAGTTTGCTCATTTCAAAATGATGCCATTTCACCCCCGTTTGTCCTACAGTGCTGATTTTTGTAGTTTCTGCCTGCCTCATTTCTCAAGAAATCTCAAAAAGCCACCTGCCTTAACTAGCTATGCACGTACTTAGTTTCTGAAATGTATTTCTTTATAAATGATGTAAATTAACTAAATGTGTTTGTGCACAGCAATGGGTTGATAACAGCTAAGTTTGTCACCAGTATTAAGCAAGTAAATACACAAAATATAGCTAGTTAGGTACTGTAGCCACAAGCTAAAAACTGAGCCAGAATGGGAGATAATATACTTATCCAAATGAAAATCCAAAAAGGGAGATGGACGCAGATGCAGGGGTTCAAGGGAAAACTTTAATCAAAACTAAAAGTAAAACAAAACCGAGTGCCGTGCACTACAACAAAAAAAGCGGTACAAACTGAAACAAGGTGAGAGGAGCAGGAGCAGGTGCAGACATCTAACATGGACAAAACATGACGCGACTTGACAAGACAATGATCCAACAACACAGGGAGAAACTGACTGAACTAAATACACAGACTAACGAGCAGAACAGAAACAGGTGGGGTAAAACACAGGTGAACTAAATACACTAATCAACAGAGACAAGGACCAGACAGATCACCGACAAACAGAAAACACAGACCGGAACGGCCCCAGCAGGCCGGGACCGTGACAGTATGTGTTATGAATTTATGAAACAATGCAACTAATTACAGTATATTGTTATACATTTTCTATATGTAGGTATAGATGGATGGTGAGGAAGGTGCAAGTCCGCTTACATTTTCTAGAAGATTATGTTACCATTATAATCTATAATTTATCTGATTTATCATGTCTCATCTCTCTGTCAGGATGCCTTTGTTGTGGAGGGTGCTCTGAGGGCCGTGCAGCCTTTTCCACAAAGTAATTATACAATACACGCAACTAGTGTAAGGGAAATTTCTTACACTGATGTATTCATACTGATTAAAGGATTAAAGGATTCCCCATGTTTAGAGAAGGAAGAGAATGTGGGAGAGGGGGTCTGGTATCTGCTTAGGTGACATCCTTGCCCCGTGTCAGCAGACTTTATGGTTACTCGTAAATCTCCTTGTCTGTATAACCCATTTTGGTTTGTCTATTGTTCTTCCAGTTGCTGTAAGTCCTTCTCAACTGTTGAAGAGGTTACCTATGGGGAGGGGCAGCCTGACCCTTGGGTGACACTGGGATAGTAATAGAACCAAGCAACTGGGTTCTGTTGAGTTGGCACAGATGTCCAACTACTGACCACACCCCTTTTCTGTCTTTAAGTACTGATGATTGTCCTGTATTAGTTAGAGATTATTCACTGTTACTTTGTAACCTGTGTACTCTCTCCTTGCAAGAATAAACTGTTGATTGTGCAATTGAGTTTTCCTCTGTCTTACCTGCCATTTTCGTAGTTAAAGATAACTGTCCGTTTGGACTTTAGAAAATTACCATTACACTAGCTCACTACATTGTAGCTTTAAACTTTAAAATCTGTTTAAGAATCTGCTATGAAGCTCATTGCTTCAGGACAACAGTTATAGATGAAGTGGCTGAAACCAGTGCACTGCTATGTCGGCTACTGATGCTGTAAATGTTGTTGGTGCTATCCGCAATATTACTGTAAACTGTACTGTGAATTGAACTGTAAACATTAGTTCAATATGCTTCCTTGTGGAAGAGTGGGATGAATTTCAAATGCTTTATTTCTTTTTTTAACTTTTGTTTATTTATCAACCTATCTGTGACGGTGAGGTGACGGACTGCTCCGCCATCTCCCGCATTCTCCATCTTTCCACTCGCCATGAAGTAATCCCGGTACCCTTCAATTGTCTTGTCTCCAATTGTCTCTCACACCAGGTCCCAATTAGGTCATCAGTATGTGTTTAAATGTTTCTCCTCAGCTCCTCCTGCTCATTTGTCAGTCATTGTTCCATGTCACTGTATGTCCCGATGCATGCGGTGAGTTCTGTTTATATTTACGATTTACTTTATACCTTTCAGTATCTAGTACACTGTGTTTTTATGTTTTGTTTCTTTGTGTTACTTACTGTTAAATAAAAGTACACCGACTGCTACCCCTGCCTACGCCTGGTCCGTTACCCAACAACGTCACATCGTGACACTATCCCGGTGGAATAGTGGATTTTTTTTCACTTCTCAGATTAAGTGACTTATTATTTAACCTTTCATCAAATAATGTAACCATGGTATTAATAAAAACTAACGGATAGTAAGAGATTAACTGTTGCTTAATTTATCCAATTTCCACAACCATGGAAAAAGTGGTCCGGTCTGAAACTCCCGGGCTGAAAAGTGGCCCCACTCCAGCCCTGGCAGTGAGCGCCCTCGCCTTCCAAGTTCCACATAGATATCCACATGACACTGCCACACAACCACTGAGCAACAAGGAACACTTTCTATATACAGAGCTCAAAGTTACTGCGGTGAAGTTAGCTTTATATTCAAGATTTATCAATACCTCATCAATGAAACCTGCCAGAATGACAGCAATTACATATTCTGAATCTGCTGGTGACAGTGAACAAGAAACATCCCTTGTTCATATTATTTGTTCAGAGTCAAAAATATTGTGAAAAACTGCTTTACTACAATGTGAGTGTTAAAGCACCAACTTAAAAGTGCAAAAACAGCCCTGCTAGAGAGTGAGGCAGATCTGTATATCTGATCCAGATAGGGGCTGACCTACATACAGTGCCTTGCAAAAGTATTCACCCCCCCCCCTTGGCTTTTTACCTATTTTGTTGCATTATAGCCTTTAGTTCAATGTTTTTTTTAATCTGAATTGTATGTGATGGATCAGAACACAATAGTCAAGGTTGGAGAAGTGAAATGAGAAAAATATATACATCAAACTATTTTTTTTAAATAAAAAACGGAAAATTGGCATGTGCATATGTATGTTTGTTATGAAGCCCATAAAAAGCTCTGGTGCCAATAATTACCTTCAGAAGTCAAATAATTTGTCAAATAATTAGCCTTTTTTGAAAGGCCACAGAGGCTGCAACACCTAAGCAAGAGGCACCACTAACCAAAAACTGCCATGAAGACCAAGGAACTCTACAAACCAGTAACGGAAAATGTTGTTGAGAAGTACGAGTCAGGGTTAGGTTATAAATAAATATCCAAATCTTTGATGATCCCCAGGAGCACCATCAAATCTGGAGGAGCTGCAGAGTTCCACAGCAGAGACTGGACTATCTGTACATAGGACGACAATAAGCCGTGAGATCCATAGTGTTGGGCTTTATGGCAGAGTAGCCACAAGAAAGCCATTACTTTCAGCAAAAAACAAAATGGCACGTTTTGAGGTTGCTGGGAGTCTCCCAAAATGTTTGGAGGAAGGTGCTCTGGTCTGTTGAGACAAAAAAAGAACTTTTCGGACATCAAAGAAAACGCTATGTCTGGCGGAAACCCGACAAATTACATCACCCAAAGAACACCCACCATCCCCACAGTGAAACATGGTGGTGGCAGCATCATGCTGTGGAGATGTTTTTCAGCAGCCGGGACTGGGAAACTGGTCAGAGTTGAGGGAATGATGGATGGTGCTAAACACAGGGATATTCTTGAGCAAAACCTGTACCACTCTGTGCGTGATTTGAGGCTAGGACAGAGATTCACCTTCCAGCAGGACTCCAAACATAATGCTAAAGCAACACTTGAGTGGTTTAAGGGGAACATTTTTAATGTGTTGGAATGGCCAGTCAAAAGCCCAGACCTCAATCCAATAGAAATTCTGTGGTCATTGCTGTTCAGATTGCTGTTCAGAAGCGCAAACCATCCAACTTGGATGGAGCTGGAATAGTTTTGGATGGATGGAGGAGGAATGGGCAAAAATCCCAGTGGTAAGATGTGGCAAGCTTATAGAGACTTATCGAAGGCGACTTGGAGCTGTGATTGCTGCAAAAGGTTGCTCTACAAAGTATTGACTTTAGGGGGGTGAATTGTTATGCACATTGACTTTTTTACAAAAAAAATGACATACATATACATATCTTGCAACAGATGCAATGATCTAGCAGTGGTGAGGTAACATTGCTACTGTAAATGAATACAGGGACAACACTATTTAGTTACAAAATTATATTAATTGGTAGTTTATTCTATTGCAATTGTTGAGAAGGTACCTGCTTATCGCTATGTGTTGATACTAAGACAGCAATTGAAGGGCAAGCTTATTGTTATGGCTGGAACTGAATAAATTGAAGGTTGCAAAATACATCATACCCATGGACCCGCAGTGGTAGAATGCTATTTGCTCTTCAGTGTAAAGGAAAATGTCCAGAACCTCATTAAAACAAAACAGTAATAAAAAATGGAGTACAGTTTACACTAAGCAACAACAGGTCTTTTTGCTTCTGAATTCAGTTGAAATGCTTTATTCAGATACTAGAAAAGCAGACAATCACGAGTAAATGTATTTGTTGATATAATTATGCATGAATTATCATTCCACGGCTAGTTTAATTTACATAATAAAGAAATGAGACCACAGTGCTAGTAGAGGCTGGTGTCATAAGCTACGTTTCCACCGCAGCAACAATACCCAGGAACTAGGAACCTTTCCAGCAACTCGCTGTGTTTCCACCGCAGGAACCAGGGTCTAGAACCAGGAACGAGGAACTATATTTTACCCCCAAAACAGTCCCTGCTAGGGTGGTAGGACTTTCCCAGAGTACCAGAAATGTTGGGGTGGAGCATGCGTTGCTTGGAGCGCTAAACATTTCTGATTAGTGTAATTGTAGAGTTTGCTCGGATAAGTTTTCAACCGCCATTTTTTAAATTTGTCTGCAGCCGTCATGAGCTTAGTAAAGCAAAGAAATCGAACGACAGATGGACCAACAACAAAGTCCAGTCCTAATTTTGTTTATGCTGAGGATCAAATACAGCAAGAATTGAAAAGGTGTTCACGAAAATACCCTGCAAGTTAAATGGGCAGAAACATTTTCACACCGGGAAACAATGCCGGGAGAAGCTTAAAAATGAAAACAAGATTCCAAAAAGATCGAGGATCATAGTAACAAAAGCGGCCCTGACCGCCAAAGCAAGTGGTTTGACCGTCAAGATGCGTTGCTAGGTAACTGGCCAGCCTTTTCTGGCACTGCAATGATTGACTAGGCTGCTGCGTTGTTGGAAGCCACGGTGGAAGACAACCTTAATAGTTTAAGGTAAATCACAATGTTTCACATGATGTTAAATGCTATAATGTTATGTTTTGGAAATGTCATGAAATTAGGTTTCTATAGTAGTCATGTTATTGTTAGTCATGATATTGTTCCTCTAGACAAAAACGAACGTTAGCCACATCATGTTAGCATAGCCAACGTCCCCATATTATAACACAAATAAAGAGTAAATAAAACCTTATTGAACAAAATAGTAAGGCGGCCAATGATAGAGGTATTTTTTAGCTACGTCACAAACAAACTAGCTGAAAATAGTAATATTTCCACTGAAATTTCAGAAATAATCATGGCATGCTAGTTAACATTTGTATGTCTCTCATAATCACTAAACATTGACAACGTGATTAAATGTTTACTCATTACAAGATGATATTTTTCAAATCTGCAGTTGGATGTGACGACTGTGCTTGTGTATTATTCATTTATTGTAGTTTGTTTGTTATTTTTCTTAGATAAGAGGAAAAGAGACACAGATGCGCTGAGAGACATGGACGATGCGAACCAGGCTGTCCTGCAGCGAGGACCGGAGCAGAATACGCAGCTGCTTTACCAAGAAGAGTATATGCTAGAATGAGGAGAGCCACGTGAAGAGCGATAAGGAGGCGAGAATTGGCACTCCTTGAGTTTCACAAAAGAAACCGTGTTATGTACATTGACCATGTACAGTTATGTATGTACAGGTGCTGGTCATATAATTAGAATATCATCAACAAGTTGATTTTATTCCAGTAATTCCATTCAAAAAGTGAAACTTGCATGTGTACATTCCACACAGACTGATATATATAACATTAAAGGGTTCATTCCTTTTAATGTTTATGATTATAACTGCCAACTAATGAAAACCCCCAAATCATTATCTCAGAATATTAGAATATTGTGAAAAGGTTCAATATTGAAGACATCTGGTGCCACACTCTAATCAGCTAATTAACTCAAAACACCTGCAAAGGCCTTTAAATGGTCTCAGTCTAGTTCTGTAGGCTACACAATCATGGGGAAGACTGCTGACTTGACAGCTGTCCAAAAGACGACCATTGACACCTTGCACAAGGAGGGCAAGATACAAAAGGTCATTGCTAAAGAGGCCGGCTGTTCACAGAGCTCTGTGTCCAAGCACATTAATAGAGAGGTGAAGGGAAGGAAAAAGTGTGGTAGAAAAAAAAAGTGTACAAACAATAGGGATAACCGCACCCTGGAGACACGGACACGGGTAAGGATCCAAGCGCGGACTGGGTTGGTGTAGCGAAGGCACAGACGAGTGGTAGGCAGAGTTGTCGGGGACGGGCAGGCGGTCGGAACACAGGCAAAAAGCGAAAGTACAGGCTGGGATCAGGCGGGGTAAACGGGAACAGGCGATTGGTCGGTACACAGGCAAGCAGGACGGGAATCTGGAAAGCGCAAGATGTGACATGTAAACATGAACCACTGATCAGGCAGGGAAGAAGCGTCAGGGAGCTGTACTTATAGGGCGTGGTGATGAGGAGACTGGGAACCGCGCACAGCCACAGGGTTGATCACCCGATCCACCGTGAAGGGACCAATGAAACTGGGGGAGAGCTTACGGGACTCAGACCGCAGGGGCAGATTCTTCGTGGAGAGCCAGAACTTGTCCCCCACGGAGTACGTCAGGGCTGGAACGCGGCGACGGTTGGCGTGTGCCAGGTTAACACCGGAGCTTCGGAGTAGTGCCGCCCTGGCACGGTGCCACGTACGGTGGCAGCGCCTAATGTGGGCCTGTACAGATGGCACCGCCAGATCCCTTTCTTGGGACGGGAACAGAGGTGGCTGGTAACCAAACAGACACTGGAACGGGGACATGCCTGTTGCTGCCGTGGGCAGGGTGTTGTGCGCATATTCCACCCACGTCAGCTGGGACGACCAGGTAGTGGGGGTAGCGGAGACCAGGCTGCGGAGGGTAGTCTCCAGGGTCTGGTTCGCTTGTTCGGCCTGGCCGTTGGTCTGGGGGTGAAACCCAGAAGAGAGACTGGCGGTGGCACCGATGGCACGGCAAAAGGACCTCCAGACAGCAGATGTGAACTGAGGACCCCGGTCGGAGACTAGGTCGGTGGGCAGGCCGAAGATTCCGAAGATTTCCCTGACCAGGATAGCCGCCATTTCTTTAGCGGAGGGGAGTGGTCCAAATGTATGTTCTCTGATGATAGTAAATCTTGCATTTCCTTAGGAAATCAAGGTCCCATAGTCTGGAAGAAGAGAGGAGAGGCACAGAATCCACTTTGCTAGAATTCCAGTGTAAAGGTTCCACAGTCAGTGATGGTTTGGGGTGCCATGTCATCTGCTGATGTTGGTCCACTGTGTTTTCTGAGGTCCAAGGTCAATGCAGCCGTCTACCAGGAAGTTTTAGAGCACTTCATGCTTCCTGCTGCTGACCAACTTTTTGGAGATGCAGATTTCATTTTCTAACAGGACTTGGCACCTGCACACAGTGCCAAAGCTACCAGTACCTGGTTTAAGGACCATGGTATCCCTGTTCTTAATTGGCCAGCAAACTCGCTTGACCTTAACCCTATAGAAAATCTACGGGGTATTGTGAAGAGGAAGATGCGATACGCCAGACCCAACAATGCAGAAGAGCTGAAGGCCACTATCAGAGCAACCTGGGCTCTCATATCACCTGAGCAGTGCCACAGACTGATCGACTCCATGCCACGCCGCATTGATGCAGTAATTCAGGCAAAAGGGGCCACAACTAAGTATTGAGTGCTGTACATGCGCATACTTTTCATGTTCATACTTTTCAGTAGGCCAACATTTCTAAAAATCATTTTTTTGTATTAGTCTTAAGTAATATTCTAATTATCTGAGATACTGATGGTGGGGTTTTCATTAGTTGTCAGTTATAATCATCAAAATTAAAAGGAATGAACACTTGAAATATATCAGTCTGTGTGGAATGACTGTATACATTATGCAATTTTCACTTTTTGAATGGAATTACTGAAATAAATCAACTTTTTGATGATATTCTAATTATATGACCAGCACCTGTAATTGTTTTATTTTCCTGCAATATTTTTTAAATTCTTACTACGTAGTTGAGGTTTGCTATGCAAAAAACCAAACTCCTACACACTGTCGTGCTCACTTGAGAAATATTTATTAAATCACAAAAGAACAAACATGTAAAACCAGGTGTACTGTAGAGGCTGGGGGCCTAGACGCACATACAGGTCTAATGATGTATTTCCGACCTGTACGTGTTTCTAGCCCATTGACCTCTACAGTGCATGGCAGTGTCCTGTCAGGCTGGTATAATGCAGTGACACCCCATTCTTTACTGTACTTATCACCATTAATTTCACAAAGTTTATGCAGAACACAACATGTTTTCACCATTGATGTGACCTTGTGTATGTTACAGTCATTTTGTTTTAACAAAAGACGTGGGTTGCCAGATAGTCGAGGGTGAAGAGAGAGTTCCGGAGCGGGCTCAGCACACAGTCCTGGGGGGAGCCAGAACTGAGAATACTCTGAGGTGGTCGCAGGGTTCCACAGTGCAATGGCAATCCTTTTTTGAATGGTTACAAAATAGCGGTGTCATTTCGTCGCAGTTATGAATGCAAGTGATGGCACTAGTACAGAAACGTGTCCTTAGATATATGGAAATTCTTTATTCACTGGGCCTCAGGGGACATTGGAACCACTGTTATATTGTATACCCAAACGGATGGAAAAACACGATGCATTCTGCAGCACTCGCATCTGAAACTCACAAAAATTTGCCAATAATTAGTTGTTGTAGTTTACAATAAAAGTATTCCCAATTGTAATTTATTTAAATATAAATAGGCTTACTAAAAAATCTTACCATTCTTGCTCTTTGTGCACGATGGTGTGAAACCATCTTAGTCATCACATGGTAAATATCCACAATAAAATCAGGTTCACTTTATTTGTATGGTGCATACGTCAGAGTAAGGGCATAGGTCAGCAGTCTAATTTGCCTAATCTTTGTAGGTCTTAAGACCGAGATGGAAACGCACACAACTATGGGCTGAAGGTACCCTTTAGTTCTTTGAATAGCAGTTCCTTGGACTCACTGTTCCAGGTCTTTTTTGGTGGAAACGTGGCTTAATAGTGCTCATAGTTGAAATGGAATGAATGGCACAGTACCAAAAACAACAAACATTGCATTCAAATATGTATACCATCTCATTCATTTAAATCCAGCTATTACTGAGGCCATTCACCAATCTGCACTGGGATGTGGCTAGAATCTGACAAGTTGTTCATAATCTGGCCTTGCCAGTTATTACTCTAGGTTGTGTGTTTGTTTACCTGGTTGGATTGTGGTTACACGAACTCCGGTGCAATCCCATTCTGTCTGGAAGCCAAAATTTTTGCTGCTGTTGGGCTTCTGGTTCAGACTGATCCGCATGTCAGCGTAGTTCTCCTACACAAAGGTATACAAGAGACCAGACTTCTTACAAGGACTAAATCAAGGTTTCATACAACCAGTGTTGGCAGCTCTATATTGGTTACTGGTGGATTTCAGAGTACATTTTTAAATTGTACTTAGCACTTTTAAGGATTTAAATGGTCTGGCACCTGATTTGTGACATGCTAAACCCATACTGCACTGTCAAGCCTCTCAGATCAGCTGAAAAAGGACTTCTGGCTGTTCCGGAGTCTAGAAAGAAAATTAAAGGGAACCGGGCCTTTGCTATACGGGCCCCTAGATTCTGGAACGGCCTAACACAGAATGTTGGAGATGCTACAGTGCATTAATTTAAATCTTACCTAAAAACTATTTTCACTAATATTTGATCATTGTAATTTTATATTCATTTTATTCTTTTTAATTCCTTTATTTTTTTTATATACATGTTTTAATATATTTGTATGTATTGTTATTGTTTGTAAAGCACTTTGAGTAATTGTACTAGAAAAGCTTTATACAAACAATAAATCAGGCAAACCTAGTAGCCGGCCGGCAATTGAAAGTGTTGCCCTCTCAAGATTTGAACACAGGTCGCCAAAACAGAAGGCTGTGTCGTTAACCACTACACCATAGAGCTGTGCATTTGACAGGTGTCAGTATATATCTCGTGTTCACTCTGAACAAATCCCCTTTTGCCACTGGCCGTTTCAAGAGCTAATTGGCATTTTGTGAATGATATTGATATAGTTATACTGACTAACGTTTCTTACTAAGTTTACCTCCACCACAAATAGCATCTATGAACTGAATGGCATTTGCCACTGGTTGTTTTAACAGCATTGAGCCATTGCTAGCGAGTCTGCCCAGGCTATTTCATTTCATGGCATAAGAATGTGTATTTTTCTTTCATGGCATAACAACATCCTTTTTTCTTTCATTCATGATTGACATTGATACAAAAATTATCAATAAAGGTGACGAAAACTACATTTTTCATCAATTGAAAAGACAAGATAATCCAGATATAGTCGCAAGACTGTATAACCGGTTTTATTGCAGCCCACAAATAAATGTATAAATGTCGTTGCTCTCACTTGATTCAAATTTAGCCTCTTTGGCCAAAATGCAAGCATGGATGTGTACTTAAAAAATCCACCAGAAACAGTCACAATATAACCATAAACTGTTTTATTTCATAATGGCGATTTTGAAGGTTTTAGCCAGCAACATTTTGGTCTATACGGAACAATTCATAATGCGTACTTTGCTTTGCCTGTGAGTAGTTCTGAACATGGGAACTATAGGTTGCAGGTTTGCTTCACTGACCAGTACTCTATTTAACAAGGGGTAGTCAGGCAGTCAGTCAGTCCCTTAGTAAGAGACATTCGCTCTTAGTCGGCACCGCTTATATGGTCCGGCAGTAAAGTTATTACAAACACAATAATGTCAAAAAGGAATCTAAAACTGTTCCAATGCCTGGGAAAGGAAAACGTTCATCATAATGTATGTACCTATTAACTAAAACATACCTGGTTTGTGTCTTTTGCAAGTACAGGACTGACAGGGAAGGCTACTGGCTGGAGGACCAGGGAAGGACTCCTGGCTGGAGGAGGCACAGGAGTGGGGGCCAGAGTAGTGGCCACATCCCTTCCCCTCTCCTTTTCTGCCCACTCCTCCACCTCCTCTTCCTCCCCTCCACTGCTGTGGGGAGAGCTGGAGGGGGCCTCATCTTCAGAAGTCATGATTTGGCTGTAGCGACTAGGAGCCAAAGGCTTCTTGGTAACATCTGTCTCTCCATTCACACATTTGTAAGAGTCATCCATCTGAGGAGACATATTTACATGGTTAATGTATTTTAAGATAAATCATGTCAGAACTTTTTAAACCTTTAAACATGAACAATTCAATTGAAAAACGAACTTAAATCTTTAAGGGAGAAAAAATAAATAAATTACTTGGTTGCATAAGTGCACACACGCTAAAACTAATACTTTGTTGAAGCACCTTTTGATTTTATTACACAATTTTTGGGTAGGAGTCTATTTACATGGCACATCTTGACATGACAATATTTGCAAAATCTTTCTTTGCAAAAGAGCTCAAACTCTTTCAGATTGCGAGAACATATCCGGTGCACAGCCCTCTTCAGATCACCCCACAGATGTTCAATTGGATTCAGGTCTGGGCTCTGGCTGGGACGTTACAAAATGTTGATCTTCTTCATGCTTTTGTGGATTTGGATGTGTGCTTTGGGTTGTTGTCATGCTGAAAGGTGAACTTCCTCTTCATCTTTCTAACAGACGTCTGAAGGTTTTGTGTCAAAATGGCCTGGTTTTTGGAACTGTTCATGATGACTAATAGAAAGCATGATGCTTCGTAAGAAAAGGCCACATAGTCCACTCCCTACCACATAGTCCACTCTTATGAAGAATACCGGAGATTATTGTCAGAAGTAGCATACTGCCAGTACTTAACAGAAGTTCCTGCAGCTCCTTTGATGTTGCTGTAGGGCTCTTGGAAGCCTCCCTGAGCAGTTTTCTTCTTGTCTTTTCATCAATTTGAGGGCCACCCAGTTCTTGGTAATGTCTCTGTTGTGCCATATTTCTGCACTCGATGATGACTGTATTTAGTGTGTTCCATGGTATATCTAATGCTTTGGAAATTATTTTTTACCCTTCACCTGACTCATAGCTTTCAACAATGAGATCCCTCTGATGCTTTGGAAGCTCTCTACGGACCATGGCTTTTGCTCTGAGATTAAACCAAGAAAATGACAGGGAAATCCTACTACTAGAGCAGCTGAACTTCATTTGTGATTAATCAGAGTCACTTTAAATGATGGCAGGTGTGTAATGACTTCTATAGGGCATACGTTTTATTGTGATTGGTTAATTCTGAACACTGAGCCACATCCCCATTTATAAGAGGTTTTATTTTTCATTTTACCCGCTTGAAGATTTCAGTATGTTTTCCAATTTAATTAAAAAAAATCACATTATAGGTCACATTAAAATTGGAAAAGTTCTGACATGTTTTATCTTTGTCTCATTCTTTCTCATAACAAAAACCTGGCATTTTAACAGGGGTGAGTAGACTTTTTATATGCACTGTATGTACATAAACTGATCAGCCATAACAATATGACCATCTGCCTAATATTGTTTAGACCCTACTTTTGCCACCAAAACAGTTCTGAACCATCAAGGCATGGACTCCAACAGACCTCTGATGGTCTGCTGTGGTATCTGGCACCAAGATGTTAGCAGCAGATCCTTCAAGTCCTGTATGGATCAGACCTGTTTGTCCAGTACATCTCACAGATACTCAATTGAATTGAGATCTGAGGAATTTGGAGGCCAAGTCAACACCTTGAACTCGTTGTTGTGTTCCTCAAACCATTCCTGAACAATTTTTGCTTTGTGGCAGGGCGCATGAACCTGCTGAAAGAGGCCAATGCCATCAGGGACTACCGTTGCCATGAAAGGGCGCACATGCTCTGCAACAATGCTCAGGTAGGTGGTACGTATCAATGTAACATCCACTTGACCCAAGGTTTCCCAGCAGAACATTGCCCAAAGCATCACACGGCCTTTGCCATCTTGCCTCCTTCCCATAATGGTGCCATGTGTTCTTCAGGTAAGCAATGCACAATCACCTAGCCATCCACATGATGTAAAAGAAAACATAATTCATCAGACCTTCTTGCATTGCTGCATGGTCCAGTTATGATGCTCATGTGTCCATTGCAGGCATTTTCGGTAGTGGACAAGGGTCAGAATGGGCACCCTGACTGGTCAGTGACTACGCAACCCCATACGCAATCAACTCTGATGCATTGTGTGTTCTAACACCTATCACTACCAGCATAAATTTTTTCAGTAATTTGAGCAACAGTAGCTTGTCTGTTGGGTCAGATCATACGGGTTAGCCTTTGCTCTCCACGAGCATCAATGAGCATTGGCCACCCATGACCCTGTCACCGGCTCACTGCCTTTCCTTCCTTGGATCACTTTCGATAGGTACTGATCACTGTAGATCGGGGAAAACCCCACAAGGGCTGCAGTTTTGGAGATGCTGTGACCCAGTTGTCTAGCCATCACAATCTGGCCCAAAGTTGCTCAGATCCTGCGTGCCCATTTTTCCTGCACATCAACTGTGAGGACAGAATGTTCACTTGCTGCCCAATAGATCCCACCCACTGGTCATGATGTTATGGCTGATCGGTGTATACAGTGCCTTACAAAAGTGTTCACCCCCCTTGGCTTTTTACCTATTTTGTTGCATTATAGCCTTTAGTTCAATGTTTTTTTAATCTTAATCATATGTGATGGATCAGAACACAATAGTATAAGTTGGAGTAGTATATGAGAAAAAGACACAGAGGCTGCAACACCTAAGCAAGAGGCACCACTAACCAAACACTGCCATGAAGCCCAAGGAACTCTCCAAACAAGTAAGGAACAATGTTGTTGAGAAGTACAAGTCAGGGTTAGGTAAAAAAATATTAAAATCTTTGATGATCCCCAGGAGCACCATCAAATCTATTTTAACAGCCGGGACTGGGAAACTGGTCAGAGTTGAGGGAAAGATGGATTGTGCTAAATACAGGGATATTCTTGAGCAAAACCTGTACCACTCTGTGCGTGATTTGAGGCTAGGATGGAGGTTCACCTTCCAGCAGGACAATGACCCCAAACACACTGCTAAAGCAACACTTGAGTTGTTTAAGGGGAAACATGTAAATGTGTTGAAAAGGCCTAGTCAAAGCCCAGACCTCAATCCGATAGAAAATCTGTGGTCAGACTAAAAGATTGCTGTTCACAAGCGCAAACCATCCAACTTGAAGGAGCTGGAGCAGTTTTGCAAGGAGGAATGGGCAAAAATCCCAGTGGTAAGATGTGGCAAGCTCATAGAGACTTATCCAAAGTGACTTGGAGCTGTGATTGCTGCAAAAGGTAGCTCTACAAAATATTGACTTTAGGGGGGGAATGGTTATGCACATTGACTTTTTCGGTTATTTTGTCCTATTTGTTGTTTGCTTCACAATAAATAAATAAAACTCTTCAAAGTTGTGGGCATGTTCTGTAAATATAATGATGCAAATCCTCATACAATCCATTTTAATTCCAAGTTGTGAGGCAACAAAACATGAAAAATGTCAAGGGGGGGGGTGAATACTTTTGCAAGGCACTGTAGGTATAGTCTGTCTCCCAGTAATCTAAGTGGTGAGCTAATCTTTTGTGCCACCGGTTGACTCTCTAGACTTGAATGTCATAGAGAGATATTCTTTCTGCTGATAATGAAGATTGCAGAGAGCCCACCAAATGTTTAAAACTGAAAAAGCAGGTTTTAATTTCCACTCCAAAGAAACAGTCAAATCCCAGTAGATGGGCAACGGAAGCCTATGGAGCCGGAACTTTGTAAAAAATATTTTTCAAAATTTTGAATATATGAAACAGGTTTTTAGAACATTTTCACAATGAGTTCAGGGTGAATTGAGTAATCAAACACAGGCACACGGTGTGCTCAGTTCCTTAAGTTTCCTGCCACTTGTTTTCACTAGTCTCCCACTACAAATGGTTAGCATCTTTAGTTATTTAAATCTTAGCTGATTTTTTGCTGACGGTATAAAGGTGTTAGTTCCAAGAACACAGTGGATATTTTGGTATTCCCTGCATGAGATGTATTTTATGCGTTTCAGACCATATTGGATTAGGACAAAAGGACCTACCAGAGCTTTGGAAGATATTTGTCTTACAAAAGTAGACCTCTGTTGGAACATGTCTCAAGATGCACTATGGATCTACTTTGTTAATGATTGCTCTCCTTTCAGTTTTACCTGAAAACAACAAGCTCCATTTCCTCGCAAACTACAAAAGATTCCCTTTTACATTATCTGTCAATCAGTTAAATGCATGTACCCCTTTAACCTAATCGAGCATTACAGGCAATTACACAAGATGTTCTGGGTTTCACTCTAAAAATAAGCTTAAACTCAAAAATGTCAGCTTCTGTTTAAAAAAATAAAAAGCTTGATTCATTATTCACAGACAGGTAAACAGATAAGCCTAGTTAGTGTGAGCAAATACTACACTGAAAACTGACCCCATTGAAACAACCTGTGTTAATACAATCATATGACCAGTTTTTGATTCACCAAATGGAAGAAAGTTGAGTAAAACAGGGAGCTATTATCTAGACTCACTTGTTTTATTTTGCTTGAAAACATTTTCAAAACCACCATTAGGGAACATGACCCAATAGTGCAAGACCCAGTACACGACACAAATCGTCTGCCTGACAGGTCCTAAAAAAACAGCCCTGAGATAACAAACAACTACACACCAAGTCAGAACAGGAACATGTGTAACAGTAATATTACAATATTCTATGGTACTCACAGTGTAGTGTGGCAGCGGTGCGATGCGGCTGGACTGGCTCCCGAAGGGCCTAGCTGTGACGACGGAGGTGAGCCGAGCGCTATCAGATCTCACGTAGCCCCTTGGGAGGGAGCTGGAAACCCGAGACACAACGGGAGACATGTTTTTTGTCTCCATTGCCACATAATTGTGTTTAGGTGGTTGTTTGTACAATGAAGCAGCACCAATGGAGGGCGCCACTTCTTCAGATTCCTTGCCCTCCCACAGAGGCCTAGCCTTGTTCACTTGGGGAAGAAAGCTCGAGGTGGTGGTGCTAAGGCTGGACATCTCTTCCGTTTTAGCTGTAGAGGTTGAGGCTTTCTCTGGGGTTGGAGATGGACCCTGAGGGGTGTAGATGGAGGTTTGACCAATAGCAGGGGTGACGATGGAGGTCTCCTCTGTCGTGGCTGTGCTGGTGTGCCATAGGGGTGGGCTTGGAACTTTCTCATAGGGGCTCAGTGTTGGAACTTGTGGGTTATTGTTAGAGGTTTGATTGATGCCGGAGGTTGCGCTAGAGGTGTCTTCCATCTTGTACCTTGGATCAAGGCTTGGGGCTTTTTCTGATGGGGATGGGATGGGAATGTGAGGGTTATAGCTGGACGTTTGACCGGCACTGGCTGTGTCGCTGTTGGTGTTGCTATCAGAATCGGTGGCACTGTCGCTCATGTCATTCCTGGATGTTGAGATGTCCCTGTTGGACATTGTGGTAACGGCAGGGACAGGGTCCTCCTCCTTTGCGGGTGAAAAGGTGTAGGGTGTAGGGCTGGTGTGTCTAGCAGAGGTGTAGGAGCTGTCAATGGTGTAGCTCCTGACCGGGAGGTTACAGGGGCGGATGACCGGTGCAGAATCTTCAAACACGTCCTGGTCCAGAGAAGCAAGGGAGTTGAGGCGGCTGCCGATGGAGCTGTGGCGAATTGAGTCGAAAATGGTGGAGAAATGAGGGTGGGTAAAGGGAGAAGAGAGGAGACAGAGAAAGAGAAAAAGAAGTCAGTGGGAAATAAAGAGATAATGGGAAGATGGTTAAGAAGTGAAAAGGAAAAGTTCAAGAAATGGAAAGTGATGGTTGAAAGGAACACAGAACAAAACAAAACAAAAAGGGTAGAGATGAGGAAGGATTCATACCAAGGTTGGATTATACTTTCACACTGAACATGGAGCAGAGACAATTACTCAGACTGTTCATTCACTAGCAGCATCGTAGGTCTCTCACTCTAGGCAAAAGTCAGCTGTATACAACAGAAAAGTTTGAAATATGTGTTTACTGGTACAGTCAGTAAAGTAAGAGGATAGCTTTGAGTTAGAGTTAATACATTTCTGCAAACACTGATGAGAATTCTGATGAGAAAATACTTGAAACATAAACAATCACCTACAAGCAATACAGGGTTATACTGCATGTTTCTAATTCTGAAAAAGAATTGTATTCCATGGATGCATTCCATGTAGCTTCATGACTGGCACAACTTCCCTGTGGTAACTGTATAAAATATTAAGCACATATTTAGCCAGAATTTTCGTTGAGGGTGTCTAATCTAACAAATAGTTTCAAAAAGAGTTTGCACTGCGGCAAGAGTATTTCCTTAATTATTAGTGTGTGCCCGTTCCCTATTCTAGAACAGTGTTTTGAAATATTTTTTGCTTTATTACATTAACGCTGTGTCAAACTAAAAGGTTTATTCTTAAAGATGCTAATGCAAAATATACTATATTAAAAAGACAGTTGCAGGGTCTTCCGAAATTATATTGATCCTTTCCCTATCTACACTTTTTGATGTGATATAGCCTGAATTTTAATTGATTACCTTCATTCATTTTACCATCAATTTACTTACAATAACCCACAATGACAACGCACATACAGTACACATTATTAGAAAGATGTGCCAATTAACTGCTAATAATGAACTGAAATCTCATCTACACAAGAATTTAGACCCATTTCCATGAAATTCCAACTTGAGCTTAGATGCCTCTTCTGTCCTTTGATTGTCCCTGGGATGTGTCAAAAACATGGCATAGCAGTTTTTAGGAGCACAGAGGGCTCAATCACTGTGAAATGGAAAAAGTTTGGAACCATCAAGTCTCTTCTTAGAGAGGGCAGTCCAGCCAAACTATGTTCCAGTGCAAGATGGGTCTTGGTCTGGGAGTTGACCAAGGACCAAACAGAGCTTCAGACTTTCGCTGCATAGGTAGCAGAACCTGACAGAATGACAATCATCTCTGCAGCACTCCATCAATTCGGCCTTTATGGTACAGTGTTTACATGTAACCCACTCCTGAGAAAAAGGCATATGGCATGCTGCCTGGAGTTGGTAGAACAGCATTTAAAGAAGAGCATGAAAAATACTCTAGTCTAATGAGTCCAAAATCTAACCATTAGGACTGAACGTCAAGCCCTTTTGCCGAAAGATGCTGAGACGAAAAGAACCATCAAAAGGTAATGGCAATATATAAAGGAATTTGGAAAAAGGCAATAGATGTGGAAAATCAATTAAAAAAGATATCCAAATGCCAGTCAGTAAGGTTCAATCAGTTATTAAGAAGTGGAAAATTCAGGGATCTCTTGACACCAAGCCAAGTTCAGGTAGACCAAGAAAGATTTAAGCCAAAACTGCGAGAAGAATTGTTCGGAATACAAAGGAAAACACCCAGGTATCCTTGGGAGAAATACAGGCTGTGCTGGAAAAATACTGTGTGGTTGTTTCTAGGAGCACTATACGACGATACTTGAACAAAAATTAGTGGTCAAGATGCCAGAAAGAAGCCTTTACTGCGCCAGTGCTACAAATAAGCCAGATTACAAAATGTATGGCAAGATGAATGCAGCATGTTATCAGGAAACAATTGCAGACAATTGCAGACATTGCAGAAAAAGGTGAAGGTTATAAAAATATATATATATTTCATGTAAATAATACACAATATTGTATTCACTAGGTGAAACTAAAGTTGTACTTTTCCCAAAAACCCTCTCTGCATTACAATACCTTTTTCAAGTCAGCTATTGACAAATGATGCATGTGCTTAAACAAGACTGGACCTATGCAATGAAATCAACCCATTAGCCCCTCTAAAACCCACAGAGAGATATGCAAAGACGTGCCATTTTTGTAGCCTATTTACGTGGAAAAACTGATACATATGATAATATCGTATTCACTAGGCAAAACTAAAGTTGTATTTTTCTAAAACTTCTCGGTTTCTCCATAGCTTCTTCATGACCAAATGATGCATGTGCTAAAACTACGAGCCTGGAACTAGACACTAGCGTTTGAATTAACGCCTTTTCGTAGCCAACTGTTACTAGGCAAAAATGTTTTTGTCTTTTTCCAAAAAGTGTTAGGCCTTGTGGATCTTTTGTTTAGCTGTTCATCTGGTTGCCTTTTTAATATCCATTATGTGTAATCGCACTTCATGTATGATTTCATTATTTTTTTTTAAGCTATGGCTATAGACTCTACCTCCATACACTCACATTTTGAGTGTAAGGAATTTGCCAAAAAGAGAGAAAAAAACACATTTAACAAAGTTGAAGATGAATTTGGCTGCATTTTTGCCATGGTTTGTTTTATGATTGTGCCATTCTGTCATGACCTACAGTTGAAAGTGAATCACATAAGAAATAAATGTTTTCTTTATTAATGGTACATATATTACCAATTCTCCAAGGGTATGCAAACTTATGAGCACAACTATCCCTCATTACCTGGCTAATACACTCCCTATGGAACAACATGGTGATGGGAGCAACATGCAAAGGGATGCTTCTCAGCTGCAGAGCTGGAAGACTGATCAGGTTTGTGGGAAGGATATGACAACAAAATGTGTAGATTTTATTAGACAAGATAAAAAAATCCCACTTTTTTGCTGTGAATAATTCTTAGAAAAAAAACATATTCTTGATGAAAAATAGTCTATGTTATTCAGACCATCATTAATCATTCAATAGCTTCCATTACCCAAATGTGGGTCACTACAGGCCAGTTTAGTACCATCTTTAAAACACAATATCTATGGTATAAGGTCAAATTTGCACCATCAATAACCTATTTAATAACATACATGGGCTATTATTGACGACGGCTAATGAACTTGACAATTGTCTCAGTGCAAGATAGTTTTGTTCAAATTAACAAACAAAAAATTCAAAAACTAATTCAAAGAGTGCCATTATGAATCTCCGACCAGTATGAACTGGTCATTATGCAAAACATTCAAGAATTGTTGGATGTTTTTGATAAGACCAATTGGGAAGTCCATAAAGAAACACAATTCTATAGTTTAATCTTTGTAAGATGTCATCCATTGAGTTCTCTTATTCACATATTGATGAATTGCCCATATCTTACCTCCTAATAGATCTCTGGAGACCACTGCTTGCAGTGGTCTGCTCAATCTGCTCCCTCTCCTCTTTCTTCTTCACAATATCAGAGTTGACACTCCTGCGACGGTTCTTCCACTTGGTGAGGTCCTGCGGAAAATAAATATGTTAGAAATCAACTCCGGAGTTACCAACGTGAAACACCTCAGGATGAACAGGTATATCTACTGACAGATGGTGAGGATGGCTAATGTCAATGTGGGTAGCCTTACATACAGAGCCAGAGAGACTGAGGGACAAAGAACACTATACTCAAAGGTGACCCATTTGTGTGCATATAGCTCCTCCCACCTTACATCCCCTGTGTGTTTGGGGCACATGAATGACCTAAATGCTATTGCTAACTTGGTACACTATACTGATTCACCATGTTATCACATCACTAATAGACGTACAGCACTGTAATTGAATAATGGAACAGAATAAGGCTTTCAGTACATTTAAACATACTGTGAAGAATATCTATATTTACTTAGAAAATAAAACATGGTGAAATTACCTTTAGATCACATTTCTTGGTGTTTCACTGGCATTATGTAAATACTAGGCAAACATAATGAATAACCTATAATAACAATACTACTCTCTCTGAATCTTTGAAAAACAAGCTCTCCTTTTACCTCTGCTTACAGAAATATTTTGTCTACATTTCAAAAATGAACTAGAAAATGTTATTACCTGCAGTTGGACTAACTTGAGGGATCTGACTGCAATCAATGATTATTTAAACAGGCATAGCTTGTAACAACTTTATGTCATCATTATAACCTTAATGAAGTCTTTCTAAGCAGTTTTTGGAGTGAAAGTGGGTGACCCCTGGTAGGGAGTGGAACCTTGTAAATGTGAAAATACATTTACAGGGTTCTATATAGGCACCAAATTAGCTGACACAGAGGGGGCTCCCTCTGTGACACCAACATGGTTTGCAAAATAAAATGTTTTGGAACCAAAGAATTCAGTTTCCACTTGAAAAATGCATGCAGCTCCATTTCCACTTTTACATGCTTGCATACATACTGAATACATCCCAGGGCTATCTGATCCAATAACAAATACATATATTTCTCACAGTATAACTACCTTTAGTCACAGTACACCTACTGATCAAAGCTGTTTGCAGGATCAGATACTCACATCTTGCCACTGATGTTCAGTCTTCTTGACCATATCCCTGATCTTCTGTAGCTCCTCGTATTGCACCTGCCTCAGGGTGGCCAGATCCACTCCAAGATCTGTCATTGATTTGCTCCTATACAGGGAAGAAGGAAAACGTTTTTAAGACAGGTCTGGGGACTAGTGTCAACTGTCCCGAGCTACACTGTGTAAAGGGAAACATGGTGATGCTTGAAACTCACCAATAAGTGTATAGAAACTGTCAAAACACTCATCTTAACGTGTGATACAGAATGCCTACAGTGGGGCAAAGAAGTATTTAGTCAGCCACCAATTGTGGAAGTTCTCCCACTTAAAAAGATGAGAGAGGCCTGTAATTTTCATCATAGGCACACTTCAACTATAAGACAAAATGAGAAAAAAAATCCAGAAAATCACATTGTAGATTTTTTAATGAATTTATTGGTAAATTATGGTGGAAAATAAGTATTTGGTCAATAACAAAAGTTCATCTCAATACTTTGTTATATAACCTTTGTTGCCAATGACAGAGGTCAAAAGTTTTCTGTAAAGTCTTCACAAGGTATTCACACACTGTTGCTGGTATTTTGGCCCATTCCTCCATGCAGATCTCCTCTAGAGCAGTGATGTTTTGGAACTGTCGCTGGGCAACACGGACTTTCAACTCCCTCCAAAGATTTTCTATGGGGTTGAGATCTGGTGACTGGCTAGGCCACTCCAGGACCTTGAAATGCTTCTTACGAAGCCACTCCTTCATTGCCTGGGCGGTGTGTTTGGGCTCATTGTCATGCTGAAAGACCCAGCCACGTTTCATCTTCAATGCCCTTGCTGATGGAAGGAGGATTTCACTCAAAATTTCACGATACATGGCCCATTCATTCTTTCCTTTACACAGATCAGTCGTCCTGGTCCCTTTGCAGAAATACAGCCCCAAAGCATGATGTTTCCACCCCAATATTGTTTCTGGTGTCCTTTGACAGCTCTTTGGTTTTGGCAATAGTGGAGTTTGGAGTGTGACTGTTTGAGGTTGTGGACAGGTGACTTTTAAACTGATAACAAGTTCAAACAAGTGCCATTAATACAGGTAACGAGTGGAGGACAGATGAGCCACTTAAAGAAGAAGTTGCAGGTCTGTGAGTGCCAGAAATCTTGCTTGTTTGTAATTGACCAAATACTTATTTTACCTAGGAATTTACCAATAAATTCATAAAAAATCCTACAATGTGATTTTCTGGAATTTTTTTCTGATTTTGTCTCTCATAGTTGAAGAGTACATATGATGAAAATTGTACATACTTTTTTGCCCCACTGTATGTCCAACTTTAGTGTAATTCATGCAAAGACATTCCAACATATGGAATTCAGAACTAAACAAAACTATTATTGTAATAAAGGAATGTGCATTTTAAATTAAATATGTTTATTTTCATAACACCATTAAAACTAAAATGTAGCAACTCATTTTTCATATTTCTTAGTGAGTATAAGTAATCAAACATAAGAAGCAACATTCAAATTACACAAAACAAGACAAAAAAGCTTTATATGTCAGCCAGATATTTTAGGCCAAAACAATCAATGCATTTTTACTTACCCGTAAATGGCTGAATCACATTGCTATCAACGTTTTCCTACCTCACCTGTTACAAAAAGCATCTCCGCATCCTAACCCTTTCTTCGACAATTCTCTCACAGCCATACATGTAAGTGTCCATATAGTATGTTTTTTTGGCTGGATGTATTGGTGTTATGTATGTATGTATGTATAATCATATCATCTACACTTTGGCTTTGTCTATGGAGATTTGTAGATCTGGCTGTAACCCCCCCCCAACCCCCCCCGCCCTTCCCGGCAATGTGTTGTTGTCAACTGTAGCAGTCAGTTGGGAGCTAGAGTAAGGGAGCTAGAAAATGAGAGAAGCAAGCAAATATAGTACAATTCATACATATACGCAATTCAATGTGCTTTACAGTGAAAACAGAAATAATGCAATATATTCAAAACAGTCAGATCCAACATCAGCAGATTGTTACATTTAGCATAGCACCAGAACGTTACATTACAATTGGTAAAAGATAGCAAGATATGCATTTAATAACAAAATAAATCAATAGAAATATAAAATACAGCATAATATTAAAACATAGAATAATAACATAGAAATAGAATATAAAAACATAGGAAGCAATGACAGCTATAAGACTAAACAGTGCTGTTATAAAAACACAGGAAGCTATAAGGCTCACAGTGTGGTTAAGTTTATGAGCTCAGTCATAGGCACGTGAAAAAAGAAGTGTTTTTAGCCTGGATTTGAAAATGGACACATTTAGTGAACGTCTAAGATCTTCTGGTAGTTTATTCCAGTTGTGTACAGCATAACTGCTAAACACAGCTTCTCCATGTTTAGTTTGGACTCTGGGCTCTACTAGCTGACCTGAGTTCATGGATCTAAGAGCCCTGCTCGGTTTATATTCTTTAAACATATCAGAAATGTATTTGGGTCCTAAACCATTCAGAGATTTTTAAACTAGAAGCACCACTTTAAAGTCCATTCTGTAACTGACCGGAAGCCAATACAAAGATTAAAGAACCGGAATGATATGCTCTGTCCTCTTGGGCGGGTGGCCACAGTGTGAGCGCAACCATTCCACATTCCTGAGTACCGACACAATCAACTCACCCGTCACTAGCAACGTTGTGCTTTTTGAATAGTCTAGGAGAACCAGATAAGAGAACCACACATACAGAAAGGTCACATTTAGGACAAAACTCTTTTCCCTAACCCTTAACCCCTGGGTGGTGTTTCCAAAAATACCAAGAATTTTCATCTGCTATCCCTGCATATTTGTTGCACAGACTACCTTACACCTCCAATTTTCTTGATTGCACAGTCACAATGGTAATTTTTACTTGCATTTGCGGTATCAAACAACTATTAATTGCCATTTGCACATACAGTGGATTTAAAAGTCTACACACCCCTGTTAAAATGCCAGGTTTCTGTGATGTAGAATAATGAGACAAAGATAAATCACGTCAGAACTTTTTCCACTTTTAATGTGACCTATAATGTGAACAATCCAATTAAAAAACAAACTGAAATCTTCGAGGGGGAAAAATTTAAACCTTACAATACCCTGGTTGCATAAGTGTGCACACCCTGTTATAACTTGGGATGTGGCTGTGTTCAGAAAAAAACTATCACATTCAAACTGTTAAAGAAGTAATTACACACCTGCCATCATTGGAAGTTTCTTTGATCAATCACAAATAATGTTCAGCTGATTTTACTGACATTTTCTTAGTTGCATCTCAGAGCAAAAGCCATGATCCGCAGAGAGCTTCCAAAACATCAGAGGGATCTCATTGTTGAACACAGTGAAGACAGTAATCAAGTGGCAAAAACATGGCACAACAGAGACATTGCCAAGAACTGGACGTCCCCCCAAAATGTATGAAAAGACGAGAAGAAAACTGGTCAGGGAATCTTCCAAGAGACATACAGCAACATAAATGACCTGCAGGAATTTCTGTTAAGTACTGGCTGTGTCCTACATGTGACAACAATCTCCTTTATTCTTCATAGGAATGGGCTATGGGATAGGGTGGCAGGACAGAAGCCTTTTCTTACAAAGAAAAACATCCAAGCCTAGCTGAAGTTTGCAAAGTCTCCCAAAAGCACGTGGGAAAATATGTTATGGTCTGAAGCAAGAAAAATGCGCAACGGTAAGAATCTAAGTGACTTTGACGAGGGCCAAATTGTGATGGCTAGACGACCGCATCTCCAGACCTGCAGCCCTTGTGGAGTGTTCCCGGTCTGCAGTGATCATTATCTATCAAAAGTGATCCAAGGAAGGAAAAGCAGTGAACTGTTGACAGGGTCATGGGCAGCCACGAATTGCAAGTGGCCCGTGTGGTTCGATCCAACAGACAAGCTACCGTAGCTCAAATTGCTGAAAAAGTAGATGCTGGTACTAATGGAAAGGTGTCAGAACACAGTGCATCACAGTTTGTTGCATATGGGGCTGCGTAGCTGCAGACCAGTCATGGTGCCCATGCTGACCCCTGTCCACTACCGAAAGCGCCTGCAATGGGCACTTGAGCATCAGAACTGGACCACTGAGCAATGGAGGGTGACCTGGTCTGATGAATCACGTTTTCTTTTACATTATGTGGATGGCTGGGTGTGTGTGCGACGCTTACCTGGAGAACACACGGCACCAGGTTGTACTATGGGAAGGAGGCTAGATGGCGGAGGTTGTGTGATGCTTTGGGCAATGTTCTGCTGGGAAACCTTGGGTCCGGCCATTCATGTGGATGTTACTGTGACACATACCACCCACCCGCAGACCATGGGTACCTTTTCATGGCTACAGTAGTCCCTGATGACATTGGTCTCTTTCAGCAGGATAATGCACCCCGCCACTAAGCAAAAATGGTTCAGGATTGGTTTGAGGAATACAAGAACAAGTTCAAGGTGTTGACTTGGCCTCCAAATTCCCCAGATCTCAATCCAATCGAGCATCTGTGGGATGTGCTGGAAAAACATCTCCAATCCATGGAGGCCCCGCCTCGCAATTTACAGAACTTTAAGGATCTGCTTCTAACATCTTGGTGCCAGATACCACAGCACATCTTCAGAGGTCTAGTGGAGTCCATACCTTGAAAGTTCAGAGCTGTTTTGGCTGAAAAAGGGGGACCTACAAAATATTAGGCAGGTGGTCATAATGTTATTGCTAATCAGTGTACATAATAGTATGATTAATGCGCGTAACTACAAGTGCTGGTCACATAATAAGAATATCATCAAAAAGTTGATTTATTCCAGTAATTCCATTCAAAAAGTGATACTTGTATAATTTATACAGTCATTCCACACAGACTGATATATTTCAAGTGTTTGTTCCTTTTAATTTTGATGCTTAT
This sequence comes from Esox niger, assembly GCA_016801105.1. Classification (NCBI taxonomy): domain Eukaryota; kingdom Metazoa; phylum Chordata; class Actinopteri; order Esociformes; family Esocidae; genus Esox; species Esox niger. Next base: position 52,046 of record JACXGJ010000082.1, on the reverse strand, counting down.
AACTGACAACTAATGAAAACCCCAAAATCAGTATCTCAGAAAATTAGAATATTGTGAAAAGGTTCAATATTGAAGACACCTGGTGACACACTTTAATCAGCTAATTAACTCAAAACACCTGCAAAGGCCTTTAAATGGTCTCTCAGTCTAGTTATGTAGGCTACACAACCATGGGTAAGACTGCTGACTTGACAGCTGTCTAAAAGACGACCATTGACACCTTGCACAAGGAGGGCAAGACACAAACGGTCATTGCTAAAGAGGCTGTCTGTTTACCGAGCTCTGTGTCTAAGCACATTAATAGAGATGCGAAGGGAAGGAAAAGATGTGGTAGAAAAAAGTGTACAAGCAATAGGGATAACCGCACCCTGGAGAGGATTGTAAAAACAAAACGCATTCAAAAATGTGGGGGAGATTCACAAAGATTGGACTGCAGCTGGAGTCAGTGCTTCAAGAACCACCACGCACAGACGTATTCAAGACATGAGTTTCAGCTGTCGCATTCCTTGTGTCAAGCCACTCTTGAACAAGACAGCGTCAGAAGCGTCTCGCCTGGGCTAAAGACAAAAAGGACTGGACTGCTGCTGAGTGGTCCAAAGTTACGTTATCTGATGATAGTAAATTTTGCATTTCCTTTGGAAATCTAAGTCTCAGAGTCTGGAGGAAGAGAGGAGAGGCACAGAATCCATGTTGCTTGAAGTCCAGTGTAAAGGTTCCACAGTCAGTGATGGTTTGGGGTGCCATGTCATCTGCTGGTGTTGGTCCCCTGTGTTTTCTGAGGTCCAAGGTCAACACAGCCTTCTACCAGGAAGTTTTAGAGCACTTCATGCTTCCTGCTGCTGACCAACTTTTTGGAGATGCAGATTTCATTTTCCAACAGGACTTGGCACCTGCACACAGTGCCAAAGCTACCAGTACCTGGTTTATGGACCATGGTATCCCTGTTCTTAATTGGCCAGCAAACTCGCTTGACCTTAACCCTATGAAAAATCTATGGGGTATTGTGAAGAGGATACGCCAGACCCAACAATGCAGAAGTGCTGAGGGCCACTATAAGAGCAACCTGGGCTCTTATAACACCTGAGCAGTGCCACAGACTGATCGACTCCATGCCACACTGCATTGCTGCAGTAATTCAGCAAAAGGGGCCCCAACTAAGTATTGAGTGCTGTACATGCTCATACTTTTCATGTTCATACTTTTCAGTTGGCCAACATTTTCATAAAAATCATTTTTTTGTATTAGTCTTAAGTAATATTCTAAATTTCTGAGATACTGATTTGGGGATTTTCATTAGTTGTCAGTTATAATCATAAAAATTGAAAGGAATGAACACTTGAAATATATCAGTCTGTGTGGAATGACTGTATAAATTATGCAAGTTTTACTTTTTGAATGGAATTACTGAAATAAATCAACTTTTTTATGATATTCTAATTATATGACCAGCACCTGTATTAGGGGTGCAGGAAGTGTCTGAGCTTACACCCCGGCCAGCGATGGGTGGTGGGCCTGTGCTAGGCCTCCAAATACAAAATATCATACAAATATTTTGTATTTCTATTTTACATTGTGTGTTTCCATTCTGTTATCACATTCTTCACATGCGTATGTATTTCTCCATACGTTTTTATTGGGAGGGGGGTGTAAATACATCTTGCACCTGGGCCTGGCCTTACCACACAATAGTGGCATGATACATCCTCATACTGCTGAACATTTATTTTCAGATCTGGGTTGAAGTACTGTTAAAAATCTCTCAGACGCAGAGTTTAATGTGTGCTTTTCAGTGCCTTATGTGGCAAGTTTGCACTTTTGTGAATTTACTGTAAGATCCATAGTGCTAGGCAAGGTCAATGGAGCACCGTCTAAGTATTTGATTGTATACTGATCCCAAGTCTGGTTTAAAAGAATTTATCTCTGAGACTCAGAACAAAAATATTGTCTGGTATAGGAAGGAACATTGTAACATGTTTTAACATCATTTCTTTGTACTTTACTTTTACTTGTACAATGACAATACATTTTTATCTCATCTAATGAGGAAAATGAACTAATGAGCCCTAAAATGAAATACCCCCAACCCCACACAACTGAAATGTTAAATTGAACACCTACAAAATTGTTTGGTGAAAGAAAACCGGAAAACTGGAACAAACGTTCTTTGCCACCATGCCCAACAGACCATGCCATCATGTTTTATGTGCATCCATAAATAAGAGCAAGCTTGGCTTCAATACCCTTGGTTTTACATAAAAATCGTACTCATTTTCAAACAATTTTCACATCACTGTGCTCTCTGCTCCTCAAGGCAGTGTGAAGTTCCCTGATGTTTGGGACACGATGTTGTTACAAGGCAAATACAGGTATATGTCATACTTTGCCATTCGCCAACCACCTCCGATGGATTCTATAATAGCGATCATTCTTTTTTAGCTTCATTTTATTAAGCATTAGACAAAGTCTTTTTCAAATCACATGCAAATAGCATCAAGAAATGTAAAACAGTGTAGTTTTTTTTGGTGTTAACTCTGAGGGAAGAATGTGTGTAAATCAATTGGCTTTGATGACAGCAATCATGCAGTTGGGTATATGGAAACATCACTTCAAGAAAAGGTTAGCAGCAGTTGCACTGGATGTACAGAAAGGTCACTTACTTAACTCACTTAAGGCGTTGCATTCAAATCCTAAGAATGTAGTGTTTCAGAAAATATCACAACCTGGCTAAACTAAGAGATTTGTTTATTCTATCACAATCAAAAAAATTCAGTTAATCAAAAACTGAGGCATCAAACATTTAATCAATGACCTCATAGAATACTCAGGGATTATTTTTGCTACATTTCCACCACTTGGTTTGCGTTCAAAATACAGTGAAAGTCAGTCTTTTTCAATATCTTCAAACTAGTACAGGATGCACCAGTTTTGTTTTGGGGAGAGAAGTGTATAATGAATAATGAAGACAAGTGAAATATATTTTCATGAGGCCCCAGTAGGCACCCCTCCTAAAAACAATGTATTTTCCACATGCAATTTAGGGCACTTCAAATCACATACAGAAAAGTGTTCTTAGAACTTAACAACACCGATGAGCACACAATGAGGATAAAATAAAGAAACAACAACTACATAACTACTCAGAGCCCAGGGATGTTATGCTATTCCTCTGGTGACAACCTACAGTATGTAATGTACTACTTTTGAATAGAGCTGTAAATAGTCCCATGTAGCTCTAACCAAATATAATAAACTATAAGGTTTGGTGTGCCATATAATATTTGCACTGAGCGACAATGGCACTGATTAGGTATTGTTGCCCTTCTCAGCCATTACTGTTCCTAAGAGTTCAGGAAAGCTAATCTCTCGATTATCATCCTCTTTTTGTGTCTCAGCCTACTCGCTTCCCTAATTGCCACCATCTTCTGCAGATCAATCTCGTTACAAGAAATTGGCACTGACGGGCCCTTCTGACTTGCCAATTTACCTGGGCATGACCCCTGCCCTTGAATATGCACTGTCCCCACTCCCACAGTGAGCATTACACCAAACTTCCTCAACAGCATGTCATCCGTTTTGGGGTGTTTGTCACCATCCTCTCTTTTCTCCCGGTGATCCCTGACCTCTGTTTTCTCTTCCCTGGTCAAAGGTGAGGGGGGACAGAGGAGCCGAGCCTGGAGCGTAGTGGGCAGTTTCCACGGCTCAGGGATTATCATTGGGCTGTAGCTGTCGGTTTCACCCAACAGTGGGTTTGGTCGCTGACTACCATGGGGTGGTTTGACTTTCCGAAAGGCAATGTCATCCCGTTCAATGTCCGGGAAAATAGTCTTCCCACCCTTGCCCGGCCTTTGCGGTTGGGTAATGATGTTGAGCTGGGGGTCTGAAGTGCTGAACTGCCTGGACCAGCAGTTTGCGTTGCATACCCGTGTCTTCAGCATGACCAGATCCATGTTGGAGTGGAAGGAGTGGGTGCGCCGTGCAAACATGTCATCATTTTCCAGGTCAGGGAAGATTCCCGCCAGGGATTCGTCCAAAGGGTCAATGGGCTCCAGGGGGTTTTCGCGCCCCAGGAGGTGATGCTTCTCGCATCTCAACAGCCGGGGGCCTGAGGTGGGGTCGACCGGGGGAAATACCACCGGTGAGAGCTCGAAGTATGGGATGTTGGTAATTTGGTGTTTGAGGAGATTGTAGGGGGCAGTGTACGATGGCTGAGTGTTTTGTGGACTACAGAAGGAGAAAGGGATAGGGCAGCAGGAAGACAGAACAGAGAAAATAAATTTGATAAGTTGCATGCGAGTAGAAGAGGACAGCAGAAAGAGGTAGAATAGTTGTTTAAAAAATTGAGCAGGCAACATGTGATTCCAAACAGGTCTGTATCAAACAGGAGCCTTTAAGAGAGTAAAATTGGAAGTGCTTCTCTAATGCAGTACAATTTCTTAACATACAGGATGAACTGTGTCAAATCTGTCTAATTAGCAAAAAAGCGGTGCAATATTACCTTACTTTAAAGGGTAGAACTCTCAAGACCAAATGCTTTTCCAGGAATGTTTAGGCAATGTTAATAGCTTGACACAGTATCGCTGTTAGTAAATGAAAGGGCAGCTAATCAGATCTCCTGCCCTTTAAAGGCAATGCTCCAGAACAATATAGAGTGCCTGTGCTTTCAAAATCAATCGAGCAGCTGTATCGACCTTTGACTTGCAGCCGGATGGCTGGTGTAGGTGGGGCCTTCCAGTGAATGGGGGAGGGAGGAAGGGAAGGGGCCAGAGGGGGGAGGAGCTGAGGAGAGCCAGGGACTGATGTCACAGTCCGATTCATCCGAGGATAAGCCAGCAGACTTCTTTTTGCTACAGCCAGCAGGGTTTTAGGAGGAGTTAGGTGAAGTAAGAGAAAAAGAAAGGAAAGGTACCATTGGGCAAAGTTAGGGAGCAATAGAAAGAGAGAGAGAAACAGGTCAGACAGTTATAATCAAAACAATAATGTAGTTTAAAATGAGAGTAAAGCAATGCCCGACCCAACCAATTAATCAAATCAAGGCTTTATGACAGAGGTTAGAATCACATGCATTAACAAACAAAACCAAATATGGGTTTTCAATTAAATCTTCTGAGACACAGTTTAAAGACACAAAAGCTGGAAACTGTGATAGAAAGAAGAACGATGGAGTAAGGACAAGAAAGAGTATGGACAAGAGGTGTGCAGATTGTAAATGCTGACATAGTTATGTACTTAAATAGTATGTAATTTACAAAAATTGTCATTTTTAGTATTGAACATGAATTGAAGGCAACGGCATTCAATAATGACATTACATGTTTTTCTTATGGTGGATTGGAATGTATGTACAGTGACTATAAAAATCTACACACCCCTGTTAAAATGCCAGGTGTTTGTGATATAAAAAATTAGACAAAGATGAATAATCCCTTTTCCACCTTTAATGTGACCTATAACGTGAATAATTCAATTTTAAAACAAACTGAAATCTTTGACGGAAAAAAATCATTGTGTATTAAACTAATACTTTGCTGAAGTACCTTTTGATTTTATTACAGCACTCTTTTTGGGTAGGAGTCTATTAGCATGGTACATCTTGATGTGGCAATATTTGCCCACTCGTCTTTGCAAAAGCACTCTAAATCTGTCAAATTGCAAGGACATCTCCTGTGCACAGCCCTCTTCAGATCACCCCACAGATGTTCAATTTGATTCAGGTCTGGGAATGGCTGGGCCATTCCAAAAAGTTAATCTTCTTCTGGTGAAGCCATGCCTTTGAGGATTTGGATGTGTGCTTTGGGTCATTGTCGTGCTGAAAGGTGAACTTCCTCTTTATCTTCAGCTTTCTAATGGACGGCTGAAGTTTTTGTGCCAAAATTGCCTGGTACTTGAAACTGTTCAAAATTCCCTCCACCCTGACCAAGGCACCGGTTCCAGCTGAAGAAAAACAGCAAACTTCAGCCGAGCTTGGATGTTTTTCTTTGTAAGAAAAGTTCTTCCGTTTTGCCATTCATATGCCATTCATATGAAGAATACGGGAGATTGTTGTCACATGTAGCACACAGCCAGCACTTGCCAGAAATTCCTGCAGCTCCTTTAATGTTGCTGTAGGCCTATTGGATGCCTTAAAAACCTGGCATTCTAACAGGGGTATGTAGGGTATGTCTTTTTTATCCACTGTATGTGTGTGTGTGTGTGTGTGTGTGTGTGTGTGTATGTGTGTGTGTGTGTGAAAGACACACACGTGTTCTTTAACATTTGCCCTGTCAGTTGTTCCACCAACCTGAAACCCTGGATCTTTTTGTACCAGGGTCTCCTCTGAGACCCTAGTTTGATCTTCTGCACGTGAGCATCCTCCTCAGGTGTCCAGAACTTGGGCAGGAACCTGTCATATGACACGTCAGCGGGTACCTTGGGCGACGGGGCCACTTTGCGGATGTACAGGTCATCCTCGACAGGGTCTGCATACCCCACTTCATCTTCCTCATCCTCAGAATCATCGTACATCTGTTGGAGGAGGCTGTCAGCAGATAGAGGGCGGTGGTGGTCTGCCCTCACTGAGCTCATCTGATGCTCGGGGGAGCACATCTGCGTTTTTAGCCCACTGCTGTGGCTCAAGAGAGGCCAGCCAATTAGGTGAGTGGAATGATTTGATCACAAAGTTTAAATCACAGGCAGAGCAAAAAGCGTATTGCGTTTGAAATGTCCTCAGGTACACAGCACGCAATTGCTAAAGAGAGCACTAAGGCTAGAAAACAAAGAACAATCTAAACAAAAGATGAGCAAAAATATTTTTTTTTGTTTCAAATCAGTGAAATCAAGTAAATGAAATCGGGAAAACTGCAAAAGGAACAAGCAATATAAACGAAATCAAAGAACACAGACACTTCAAAGACCAAAACAGACATGACAAAATCACCCAGTTAGAAGCAACCTCAAACTTAAAACCAAAGTAGGCAGCTACATTTATATTTCTACAAAACCATGCTAATTCAGTCACGCTCTGGTTGTGTCTTACATTTTTTTTCACATGCTCCGTTAGTCAAGACAGGCATTGCAAAAGTGCTTTTTAATCTCTATTTTAAGTCAAACGGTCATCGGGCATTCTGACCTGATGCAGGTCACCGTCTGCCATGGTGGTATATGTGTGCTTGTGACCATTGGCCAGGTCCCTCCTCTCTCCATCAAAACCCCTCCTCCCATTCCTTTTAACCCGGTAGCATTCCCAGCCTCCAAAGGGTTAATGGGTAGGGCAAAGTTGGTAGGCAGTGCTGGGGAGGGACTATGGAAGCGCCGGCAAGCCAGGTCATCCAGAACAAGGTCAGGATCTGGCCTCTCAGCATCTGACTCATCGTCACTGCCACTCTCGTACTCGTAAACCCACAGCATTTCGGCCGGGGGCATGGAATTCCGGGATGCACTTCCGATGGACAATTCTGGCCTGGTCTCAGTGTTCAATGTTCAATCGAAACAGGGTTGTGAAGGTACAGTGCACAAAAACAACCGTATCCAAAACCATTCACAAATACATAAACTCCCAACCAACCAGCAGACAGACAGACAATGGAGATGGTAGGGAGAAGAGTGTGTAAGGACAGGTACGAGTCAGGGCATATATTTGAACCATAGTTAGAAACACATTTTACACTCCATATCCAGTCCTAGTTTTCTTTCAAGTTAAGGAAAACGAGCTGTCTTATAAACTAAGCTTATAAGAGTGTTAGGTGGTATGAATTGGCATTGTACCCAATATATTTATTGATAGAAGGATACCGAATCACCTCACGCAATTAATTTGGAATTGCTTTTGATGATTTAACCGTTGTGATATCAGTGACCAGATAAAATACAAATGTTACACTCCCATTGACCGTTTGTAGACCTGAAGGGATTTGCTAGGTCAGCATTCCCTGTGGACAAACACTTGGGTTAATTTATTGTGTTTTGGCTACAGGTGTGTGTATGACTGCTACCTTGTAAAGGTACCATCCTCCTCTGTGAACATAGGACTGGCCCAGCTCCGGCGATTGTCCTCGTGGCGCTCTGCCCGTTTCTTGCGGAGCGGCGCTGGCACGTAGGCTGCTGGCTTGTCCTTGGTGGGCAGGAACTGGTTAAACTGGGTAGTTGTTTTCGGTGTGATTACCAATGACCGGCGGTAGTGCAGCAAATCCTTGTTACTGTCGCCAGCCATCTTGAAGTCTGAGTCTGCCTTTGTGTCACTCCCACAACCTGGCGGGGATGAGTGACACGGAATGAGGGATCATAGAAAATAAAAGTGTTTGTTGGGGGGGTGAAGGAAGGGGTGGAGGAAGAAGGGAGTACCTGCACAGGGCAGATTGGAGATGGCAGGGAATAATAGGGCTGGGAGGTCTAGCGCATCTGAGCAGTAAATTGAGGGTTTGTGTAATGAATCCCTGACCTAGTAAAATCGCAATTGCAGCCATGTCATTACTAGAAAAGAGAATGGTTGACAATCAACATCCCTGGAAAAATATTGTAAAAAAAATTATAATAAGAAGCAACAAAAACAGAGAAGGGTGGTGGAGGGGTACAGAAGTAAGGGACAATAACAAAAGTGGAGATAAAAAAGGGAGATGTTGGAGGATAGAAAAAAGCGTAGGGGAATGCAAAAAGGGTTGGATTACATGAAAGTAAAGAGTCATCAGACTACTGGAAAGAAGTGTGTCAGACAGACTAGGTATGTAGTCAACAGTATACTGTGCACTATTTGTTTATATAACACACAACACCCTGTTATGACACCCTGTCAAGTTTTTTGTAAGTGCAATTTTTAAGAAAAACTGAAATCTCATTTAAGTAATCAGACCCTTTGCCATGACATTTTGATCATCCTAAATGTCTTAAAAATTTAGTCCATCTGTTGCATATTCAAATGATCCACATGACTCACACTCCTCTGACATTGTGACACTGAAGTGGGGGACCTCATACAGAGCAAATTGAAAACGATGTCAATTTCAAGTTACAGGTATCAAGGTTTATTTGTCAGAAGAACTGAACAACACAGCGTCATCCTGCACAATGAAATTCTTGTGACATGGTACCAGACAAATCAAGGCATAGATCTGGGGAATGTTATAAATCAAAATGCTAAAGCATTTCCCAGGAGCACACTGGGCTCCATAATTGTGAAATGCAAGAAGTTTGTAAACAGCAAGACTCTACTACAATCACTACAATGAAGCATAGTGGTGGGAGCCTCATGCAATGGGGATACAAAGTAGACAGCTACTTGTAGAAAACATGATCCATAGCACACAGTACCTCAGATTGGAGCAAAGATTCCTCTTTCAGTATGACAATTATATGAAGCACACAGCCAAGAGAACACTGAAGTGGTTTCCAGGCAAATCTGAAGGTTGTGGCAAGTTTTTGTCTATCCTGAACAAATCCTAATGGAGAATTGTTTTGGACTGCGGAGAGGCTTGAACACTGGTTCCCTGCGCAGGAGTCTGGGTCTCTAACCACTACGCTTTTTAACAGGGGTAGTCAGTCAATCACTTGGTCACTCAGTAAGAAAAGTTATTTCTTGGCCGGTTCCGTTTACATGGTCTGGCAACATTTTTTTAATAAATGATAAATTCAGGTTTATAACACAATAAAATGCTAAATCACTGAAGTGGTCAGAATACTTTTTGAAGGCACTGCATGTAACATTTTCATATATATTACATTCTAAACCTTCAACCTCATAAAACACACCCCAGTAGAAAAGTAGGCAGAGGCCTTTTACCCATTAATTTCTTCATTTATAGGCTGCTGTGAAAGCCTCTGGAATGTTCCACTGGACTGATTCTCACATGTGGGGCCAAGTCTCACTGCAGTTACTGACCTGCTATCCCACAGGTCCCAAAAACGATCAACCTGTTTCAGTCCAAACCAAAACCTGAATCTTAAGATAATAATTTAAATAGAATTAGCAAAGAGGCATGTAGGTTCAACACTGTTCTTCCTACAGTAAGTATGGTTTAGTCGTGGAGCAATACTTTCAGTTGTATTGTATTTATTAACCACTAGAGGGCAGCATATGTTTATTATTATGGATTGTCTTTAACTATCTTTAAAAACATTTACCAGTTAGAGTAAGATGTTGTATTATGAAAATGTGAATGGTCAGTGTTTATTGCCGGACTCTGATCCAATATACTATTCCACATAATGTCTGCTGAATAAACCTGCTTGGTGTGAATTTTATTATAATCTCCCTTCAAATACCATCAAATGAACAATATCACTACCATTCAAGAAAATTAAATAAAGAGTCTGAAAATATTCAGCCAAAAGCTCAAATCAAAGAATAACATAGTAGACACACATATCCAATCAGGGTTGGATATTTAGATTGACAGGTGTGTGCATGTGGAAGTATAACAAAGAAGAACCCAATCACAACTCGGGTCCTATCCGATTAAGATTGAAATATGTTGTATTGTGTCCATACCTTCGCTGCTGCCTTTGAGTGTGTTGTCAGAAGATCTGCTTTGTGGTCATGAACCCAGGGAGTCCAAGCTATCCAAGGAGTCCTCTCTCCTGTGAACTCCTCCTCCTTCTCTCAGTACAGGGAATATATCCTCCTTCTCCTCGCTGTCACTGCACCAGTTTTCTCCGAAACCACTGTCTCTTTCTCTCAAGCTGCTGCTGCTCGCTCTTCGGCCGGTTGATTCTTCGAGTGCCTGCAAGACACACACACTCAATCTCAGCACACACACTCAAACTCAAGCAAGCACACACACATTCAAATTCAGCACACAATTTTAGTCATGTACCTCCTAAGAGTTATCCTCTACCGGTTTGTGACAACATGCCCCATGACACACGTGCACTCCTGTAGTGCTAGTGCACTTTTTGAACCCCGACCATGTCATTCACCCAAGTCACAAAATGTGCCTAAATTACTGTGCACAGATATAAATGAGCTCACTCACACACATATGTGCAAACACTCACACATACCACCCACGTGTGCTTCGGATGACTGCAACTCTACTGCTTAAGAGGTTTCCTGAGTCATGTAAACACAGGCCAGTTGTCCATGTTCTGTGTGTGATGATGACAACCATGATACCTATTTACAGTCTAAAGAATGACTAAGCATTAGTGCCCAAACAAGGCCTGGAGCCTCCACTTCCAAACAGGCAACAACATGTCAGGCAGTCAATATAAAATAATTGCCACAGCACCCAAATTGAGCTCTAAAGCACTGAGTGTATTGTACAAAGCAATACATTTGAGCACAAAAATACATAGTAAACTGTGTGCCCTATGGCTTGCAGACAATGTTACATCTGTAATCACTAAACAATGCTATTCTATGCAATTCGCTAAACTTTGCTTCACTGAGCTTCAATCAGAACAGATAAACCCATGGGACAGGTTGAAACAGACCATCATACTAAGTAATTTGAATTGGAGCCTACTTGCAGGGGTTAAGTTTGCTTTGTAAATGTAATTGCAATCAAACCAAATATAAAAAAATGTATGTCATCATGACAGAAAGGCACAAAAACACACGTGTGAACACAATCATTCACACACACTTTCAGACGAGTAACACATGATCTATAAGCTCCTGTAAACAAAATTCAAATTGCTGAATCAGGAGATTGGATTGGTTATGACTGAAAGTTGCTGTGGTACTAGATCTGTGGAGTATTCCCCCAACTAATGAGCTGGTTTCCTTAACAACATAGTTAACATACCAGGAGGGAAGTAGAGAGGGTGGGCTGTGAGTGTACCAAGAGCATTTCATTTATATGATTCCTAGCTACAGATATTAATGAAATCCTTACATGCTAGTATTAGATAAAAGCTGCAGGTTAAATTATTAAATTAAATTCCAATTCAGGCATAAGAAAATAAATACTAGTCCACGATTCAATTGTAAATTTAAATTAAACTCCTGATTTTAGTAAATTAAAATGGAAAGGAGGAAATACCCCACTGTAGAATAGTGAGGAATGTGTACTTTGAATAGTTGTGAGTACTAAGCCTGTTTTTGCAATATCTTATAGTTGAATACATGGCCAAAAATGTGCAAACTGTATTGAGACCAGGCTGACAATACTGTAGCCATAAAAAAAGAATAAGAATAGGATAGAATAGTAGATTCTTTACAGTTGGAATGCTCACGTCTCCACACAGAATAAGGTGGGGTCTTGAAAGAAAGTGTTGGCACTGTCTACTGTAAGTTGCTCTAGACAAGAGTGTCTTCTAAATAACTTGAATAGAAATGCATTTTTGTGCATTTTATAATATTGGGAGCAATGTATAGGAAGGTTAGGTATTTAACTTGGCTAGTGCTGCTATGCCCAGTATTCCTTCAAAAGCGTTTAGATAAGGTCCGTCATAGAAGGGATCACTTTTTGCCTTCCTACCCAGCCAGTACAAGGTGATCAGCACCTAGGCCAAAAAAACACATGAGTTACTGCAAAAAGAAATTTGGTAGATTTTTTACAGAAGCAATTACCAACATCTCAGTGGTGGGCACATATGCTTTCTGCTATTTTCTATTAAAAACCTGGACTGAAATAAAGCCTGACTTGAGTGCCAGATTTGTAGTTTTGCAGTTAGGAACCCCAGGTGGGACTTCATCTGGCATTCTGAACATGCCTGGCAAAATCAAATACAGTTGGAAACCAGGTAAACAGTTTAAACATATAGGATGTACAGTTTTATATTAACATGGTAAGAACACACTTTCAGTACAGTCTAGCAACAGGCTAAAAAGTGTAGCCAGTTAGAATGATTATGATTAGATTTCTGTATTGTTACTTTACAGAATGGTAATCATAGATATGAAGCATAGATTGGAGATATAGTTCTATCTGACGTCTCAATAGCTCTGCCATCTTACCTGGGAGCAGTTCGGAAAAGTCAAGCCACTTAAAACTAGTCATGGTGGTATTTTGTGCAGCATTAATTTTGTCCAGAAAAAGGATAGCGATACAGAGTAGGTGGGAAACATTGTTCAAGATTCAGGTATTAGTGTAGAAATGTATGATAACATACTTAAATGTATATCCCAACATGTTAGAATTATGCATTTGCTTCATTTTTTACAGTGCGTTTGTGTCTATAACAGACTCTTGGAAGGTATACCGAAATTGCAGTTGGGCTTTAAAGTAAAAAAAAAAAAAAAAACACAAAGCCAAAAGGCAAGTCCAACTTAATGTTGGTTTTTATGCATACTAACATAGCAATTATATGTTCATAGTATCATAGTAGTGCTGCATAAATCTAACCACAGTAAACACAGTATACACTAAGCACACATTAGAAATAGCATGCAAAAACATTTAAATACAGTGCTCAATATTCTTTAGAGTACTCAAAAGGGTATGGCATTATGCAAGTCCTTTCTGAGTTCTATTAACATGGTCTGGTAGTTAAATATTGTACACAATAGCTAAACACATAAGCACAACAGACCTACATTTACCGTACTGTGCTATTGAATGCTATAGCACTTTGCCTCACGTGGGCAATGCCAATCTTAGCCAAATCCTCAAAACAAAAATAAAAATATTTTGCTTTTCCACTCACATTAAGTCTCCTGCTAGTCTCTTGTTGCCAGTTGAAGAGAAATGAGGGGTGAGTGGTGTGTGAGAGTGGTTTGTATAGGAGTGTGTGCGGTGTATCACAGCCTGGGAAAACAGCAATAATAGAGTAGAGGGCATATTAAGGTCTGTTTCCCCACTGAAAGAGCTGGAAAGTGAGAGCACAATCCAGGCGACTGCCAGCCCTGGAATCATCCCTGCCACCCTCACACAAGAACAGAACAACACAAAAGCTGGAGTTGGACTAGAGGACAAACAAAAACACAACCATACAAATGGACATACTAAGTATGCATGCACAACACACAAGCACTCAAGAACATGTGTTATGGTGGTGGGTCTTGGCTTTATAGAGAATGTATGGTAATAAAAAAGATGCAGGAATAGTTGGCAATAAAACATTTTCATTGAGTAGTACGGTTGTTTTGGTAAAAATTACAGACCTCTTTGTTAGTAGGAAAACCTGCAAAATCAGCAGTGCATCAAATACTTGTTCTCCCCACTGTATAACCCCTCTAATAAATCCATACAGTATGTGAAAAAGACACTAGTACAGTATCATGTTTGGTTAAACAGGGTAAACCAAGGTGCTGTAAAGGGGCCCTTAAAGTGATATCCAGCGATGGAGAAATGTAATCCCGTCTCACAATACCATGCATTCTTTCAGTTATATGTTGTTGGTGCACTATTTCAACACTTTACAAACAGGCAGGCAAATTATATCAAGGAATTATCAAAATTCTGCCCAAGGTGTGGTCCAAACTCATTCAACATTTTAGAACCTTGAAAGTAGAGGTTACAAAAACAAGGGTAGCAATTATCTTTTCAAAAAAGTATTTCTGCAGTTGTATTATAAAATGAAAACATTTCTTCAAATGAAAATAACCTTAAATACAACTTAATACTTGTGTTATATATTCTATTAAGTATTTTTCTGTCCTATATCTTCATTTGGGGAGCGTAAATGTAAGAGAATGTTTTAGTTTGCTCTGGAGAATCAATATTCATTTTAGAACAATATTTCCAATATTTTTCAATATATCCTTTCACTAGGAATTATAATTTCTTATCAAACCACAGGCAAACTGCGCAATTTAGGGTGACCTATCTCTCTGAATGCCATTGATGTAATTTATTGATAAAGACAAGCTAGCTACTGTTGTCAGCGTTCCTTGACCCTTCATCACAGAACGTGAAAATTTACAGATTCCACATCTCACAGGAATTATGTGGGCAACAAACAAGTTATGACAACAAATAACAGAGTCTCTTTCACTTTTTGGGGTCTGACCTTGAATTAAATCTCAATTTCTAACATTACGTATGGGTGGGAGAGGGGTAAGGCCAAAATAAAGGCCTGGTTACCTAACACTAAATTTAATACCGGTGGTTAAATGATCTAGCCCTTTTAGGGAAACACATTCAACTATTCTCTCCTGTACCATCAGGCCTGTACTGTCTCAACACTGAATCAGCTGACAGGGAGCTGTCAATAGCACCAGGCATTGTGACTTGTTCCGTCATTGAAAGCGAGGCATCAGGCGGGGTAGATATCAATGAAACATCTGTATCATAGGCATCAGCCTTTCTAATTCAAAGTCCTGAAAGAAACAATGTATGCTTTTATAAGTCAAGAGCGCGGCAAAGATAGTACAGACGTGACAATGTTTTGACATTCAAAACATTGAGCCACATTTCAAGCCTGAGGCTACAGTGTTAGCCTGATCCTGCATGCTTACAATAAATTCTGCGTGGATGATGTGAGCTTGCGGGATCAGACAGATTTGCGTAGCAAACAGTATGTGCTATGTATAGGATATATAAACATGATAAACCTCCTCCATCCTCCTCAAACATCCTCATCATCATCTAAGCGATCTTTTGTAAAGCAAATAATACACTCGGTCTTCGTCTCTTGCTGATCAAGACACGCCGGAAGATATAACCGTCTGTCTTGGAAGTAAACTCAACAGCAGAAAAAGGAAATAATGAATATATTATAATGCTTTGTAACAACTTACAACCTTCTTAACCAGATTTTATGTTAGTGGTGTTTGACAAATTGAGGCTTTAGTATTGGATGAAAATGATATATGATTAAGAAAACATTAAATAGGGCTCCCAAATCGCAGTAGCATATAAATGTGACCAGAACCAGCACCCACCCGAAGGGGAGAACCACACTCTCAACACAATGTCTGATAGGTCCACCCCACCAATGCCAAGCCTTGCAGGCAATTCAAGGGCATTACACAAATGCAATGGATGGGTAGGTCTGCCAGTGGATGAGTGATGTCTCAACACTGAACAAACCTACTTAAACACCAAGTTGTACACAGTGCCAAAATAAAAATACCAAAGGCTAACATAAATGGGTGTGTGCACCACAGTGCACAATAGTCAGCATACCTGTGAAAAAGATCACCCATATTTCTGCTTGATTGATTCAGTCTGGGAATGGAATGCGTTCCTGTATGCATAACACCATGTCACACAATATCATTCAGATGATAGGAAGTTTTTAAAGCTGTTTAGGATCAGTTTCTGCTTTATTTGAGCATAAGATTTGACATATAATACTAAGGGAGGGTGTTAGGCACCCACCCACACATAACACTAAGGGAGGGTGTCACGCTTACAGGACAGCACAACCACTGTAACAGGAAAAGCGGACAGACAAATAGGGAGGGGCTTGCCTGATTCCAACCAGAGAGCACAGATATAGCCCTTGTGTTTCGCTGCCCCCTCGCGAGTTACAGCCAGTCTTATAACCCAGGAGAAATTAAAGACTTAATCTGTTGTTCACCATGACTTGTTCTTTTTCACATATCTCTTTACAGTTTTCACAAGGCCAGACAGAAGATGGATAGTTTGAGAGGTACTGTAAGGGATAACACCAAACCAAAAAAACATATCATGTCATACGTATCATGTCATGCAAACACATCCAAAACACAAACAGGGAGCACCTTCTGTCTGTATTTTCTACTTATTTTAAAAAAGGATGGTGCTAGATTCATTGTTGTGGACAAAAAAATATGACACAGAAACAAACAAATGTAATATAAACAGAGTCTCAAATATAAAATGTTGTACTTAACATTTCAAATAATTGTTATGATAACATACTTGGTTCTTTGTAACTCAGTTGCCAGATCATGACGTTTGCAATGTCAAATTCTGAGGTTGATTCCCTGAGGGGGGTCAAATGGTGGACAAAATGTCTAATGTAAATATTTGTGCTGCAATTCTGTTCCACACAATTTAGAAGTTGAATTAAGAAGTTAATATCTAGTCACCTACCATTTGTAAGGATTGTTGTCTGACAAGAATGCACCCAGCCCTGTAATATCTGTTTACAGGACTGTTAGCTTGATCAAGAGTAGTAGTGTTGTGTAATAGAAACGCTATTGTGCCACATTGCCACTCCTCAAGTTCGTTATTGTCAGTATCTCCCTTAGAATCCTCAGTGCATTCCTGTATTGGGGCTGTTAAATAACTCCTCTTGTCAATAATTTGCCAAATCAAAGGGCCATGACAGCGAGACTTTGAACTTGAAAGTCTGTCAGCACAGAAAAGCAACATGCAGACATCAAAGTAAGATACAAGCAGGACTAAATAATCCATATATAACCTTCAGATAGAATTTCCCGATAAAAACATACAAGACCCCTCTAAGAGAATGTAGGAAAGCGGAAAGTAAGTGGAGGAAAACTAGACTTCAAATCCACTACGACATCTATAAACAAAACCAAGGTAGCTTCAACAATGAGTTGCGCAGGGCCAGATAGCAACATTTATCGGGAATCATTAACAAGAACATCAACAATACCCTATATGCCTTGGTTGAAAAGCTTACAAACTCCCTAAAGCAGGCCCAAGGACGTGGCTATATTATTGTACTTGGGAAGTAGTGTCAGTTCTTCTTCTCTACAATTAATCCTAGATCTAAGGAATGCATTTTCAAAATTTTCCCTGTCTCCTGCCATTTTAAACTCAGGAGGACATGAGCTCTTGGCCCACACCTATGGGGTACCAGGCTTGACACATTGCTGTCCCTGTCCAAAGTCTTCCTGGTTGTGTCGCAGATCAAGACGATACCTGATAATTTCAGCAGTCACTCTGCTGACCCCCCCTCCCGGTTGCCCCTGTCCTTGTCCATCTGGTCATGCTTCCAATCTGGGCTAGGTTAAAATAGACTCTGGACACAGCCCACCTGCATTTATTAGTTATTACAATTTTGTCTCTTAATATGTTCACATGCCACAGCCAGAAGAGGACTGGTGACCTCTCTGAGCCTGATTCCTCTCAAGGTTTCTTCATACATTTTGGCCTTCTTAGGGAGTGTTTCCTAGCCACGGAATTTCAGCACCACAGTTCTTTGCTCCTTGGGGTTTAAGGCCGGGTGTTTTGTAAAAACTTGATTGATGCAGCATCAGAACTCATGTGCACTGTGAAATTTAATGAATTTCCATGTTGTTTTAGTGAAAAAGATTTAAGTATTAAACAGACTATCCGAACTACAAAGTAAAACAATGACACTGTACGTCCCTATAGCCACCAAGATATAGCTTGATTATTATGTCGCAATTCAATAAAATTAATCAAAACTCCCCAGAAGAAACTTTTCGACATCTAAAAGATCCCACATGTTGTCTCGACATACCGCCATCAGACTTTTTAAAACATATTTTAACTATATCAATGGACCTACGGCAAATAGCTAATAGCACTGTGCGATCAGGCATTTCCCCAACATCTCTAAACATAGCTGCCATTAAGCCCCTATTATAAAAGAGAACATTGGATGTATCTATATTGAACAACTATAGACCTGTATCAAATCTCTCTTTTATAGCGAAGATAAATTGTGAAGGTTGTCTTCAGTCAACTCAGACATTTTGTGAACTCAAACGGTCTCTTAAACAAATTTCAGTCAGGTTTCCAACCACACCACCGTGCTGAAACGGCCCTGATAAAACTTTAAAATGATATACGGCTGAATACTGACATGGAAAAAATAACAGTTCTGGTTCTATTACATTTCCAATTTGACACTAGATCACAGAACACTTATCGATAGGCTGGAAAATTGGGTAGGACTCTCCGGGTGTAGTCCTTAATTGGTTCCAATCTTATCTAGATGGCCGGTGTTACTTTGTCACCATTGGTAATCATGAATCTGATGGCTATGACATGCGGAGTTCCCCAGGGAACAGTTCTCGGACCGGTTCTGTTCAATCTCTATATGCTACCTCTGGGCCAAATTCTGCAGAACAACAACATTAACCACCATAGCTATATGCACATAAATACCTGGATGAACCAAAATTGGCTACAATTAGACCAAGTTAAAACAGATTGTGTTTGGCAACAAAAATAAAAAGAACCAGTATTACTAAAGTGCTGGATTCTCAGGCCCTATAAACCAGGGTCCAAGTCCGTAATGTTGGTGTTCTGACAGACTCAGACCTCACATTTAACAATCATATCAAAGCGGTCACCAAAACAGCTTCCTATCACCTTCAAAATACAGCCAGAATCAAGGACTTGGTGCCCCAAAATGTTAGAGAGAAGCTCATCCCTGCATTTATCTTTAGTAGGGTTGACTACTGTAATGGCCTCTTAACTGGACTCCCCCAAAAGACTGTAAAACAGCTGCAACTCATTCAGAACACTGCTGCTAGAATGTTAACCAGGAGCATTACTCTTTTTCTTAAATCTTTGCACTGGCTACCAGTGAGTTACAGAATAGATTTTAAAGGGGTGCTTTTAGTTTAGAAATCACTGAATGGTGTAGGCCCTGAATACTTTTCTGATATGTTTGAAAAATGTAAACCAAGCAGGTCTCTTAAATCCGTGAACACAGGTCAGCTAGTACAGCCCAGAGTCCAAAATAAGATGGTCAAGCTGCGTTTAGCAATTATGCTGCACACAACTGGAATAAACTACCAGTATATCTTAGATGTGCCCCAAATATATCCATGTTTTAATCCAGGTTAAAAATACTTCTCTTTTCACGCTAATATGACTGAGCAATTAAACTTAACCCCACTCTTTTGCCTTACAGCTTTTATAGCTTCCTATATTTTTATCCTGTTTTTATTGTATTTCTATTATTCTATGGTTTATTGTTAAGATGTTGTTTTCATGTTTTAATGTATTTATTTTTATGCTACAGCTATTTTTATCATAACACAGAATTGCTTCTATTTATGAATTGTGCTATATAAAATTGTTTGCTCTAACATTCATCATATGGGTTCATGAAACACTAGAACAACGCTTTTGGTAAAGCAATTTCAAGCTTATAAGCCAGAAAGTCTGGAAAGTAATTGGATGTATTCTGAAGGCGTAGGGTCACATATTATGACCTAATAAGCTGATTTCAGGGGAAAGCTGGTATAGCCAGGCTATATACATTCCAGCCAGAGCTTTCTTTCAAAACAAATCAGAGACATTATTAAGGGCTAGCCCTTTCCTGCATTTAATGTTGTACTGTAGTATTATTGCTTTGACAATTTCTACTGTCCACTAGACAATTTGATTAGACAAGTGGGGCATGATCATACCAAATCATGTTAAGATAACATTTTAAATATGCAATTTATCATAAGCCTCAATAAATACTGCAAAGGGTGTTGCCCCACTTGTATCAAGAACATTAATTGTGATGAGAAAAATGTGTCTAATTTAAAAAAAATGATCTCTGCAAATATATTTTTTTAATCGAAGTAAAACATATTTTTGCAATGCATGAGATAGTCACACATCCTGTGACCTGGCCAGGGAATACCCTGGATTATGACCGTTATTGATCAGACAGCAACCTAGAATATATGATACCCCACAGTGATTTCATTACATATAAGAAATGTAATTGTGCAGCTGTAAGAATAAGAGCATAAGGGCCATTTGAGAGAGTGAATCATTTTATCCTATGACAAATCACAAATTAGGCACAATGACACCTTGAGGCATTTTTATGGTTCTATGAAGGTTAGGTGTGGTGAGTTGATTGAGGTGAGGGAATTTTCTAGAACAGAATGGAAAAGATTTCTCCTCGGGAGCACCAGTGTTTGCTGTTTTTCTGTAATTAATGTAACTGATATACAAAATATGCACAGACCTAGAAAATGAACACTAGGTATATCTTTTTGTGTGAAAAATTAACATTTTAGTTTGGCTCTACCTAGTCTTAACTGCATGCTCATTTTAATTTTGAATATAATATATATTTTTAATGTTTTGCTATGGTATGCCGTATTATAATTTACCCTGAAGACAACCTTGTTTTATTTGGTATCCCAAATTTAAAGTCCTTAAAGGAAGAAAAATTATAAAAAAACAATGAGACTTTAATTGCCTATACGTCTTACTGTCTGAATCTTCAACAAAACTGCATTTACACAACACAAAATTTTATCCAAGATATGTGAACAATTGAATGAGCGGTTACGAGTGGTCAGGTTACATAAAACTTGGTAACAGAGCAGTATACCCTAGTCAGTGGGGGGGGGGGTAAAGTAAAGCCAGTATAACAACTAGAGCTAGTGCTCAAAGTTCAAGCTAAGCCAATGTTCCTTTTACAGTTGTCATAACAATGGATCCTACTATATAGTCAACTGTGATCTGAGACAACCATGGCCAAAGTCTAATTCATATTTTATTATCTTTTCATACTGGTCCACTATGGGAATTTTTCCCACAGCACTGTCGCTGAGCCTGCTACGTCAGGCCATCTCTGTTTGCTAAAAAGATCTAACTACTTTTGTTAATTTTAAAATATTAACATCTAAGGCAGGATAATACTTTCACATAAAATACATTTAGACTCAAACAACTCCTAACTCGCTATGCTAGCTATCTAATTCAAGTAACCCCGAGGCTCCAAAATTAACTGAGGATACAGCTAGGTACCGGCAAGCTCAATTGTGGTTGTTGGGCGGGGAACACATTCACCTTCAAAATGACGAAAACGTCCTGGTTGAGCAAAGATTTAGAGGAAACAATTCAATCTTTTGACTCTCCCACTCTTGCTGTAGTCATCACAATATTAGGGGGGTGGCAAAAACAGGTATATAAATTGGGTTTTAATATACTTGTGTACGTTCACTCATACCCCTGAAAAAGAAAACTCATTACTACTTTGGGTTTATACTGATGGATACATTTGTCAGTAGATATAAAATTAGGGAAGTTAGGGGTTTGGGAAAAATGATTTTGAGTATTTCTGTGTACCAATGGCAGTATTCATTCTGCTTCTATAGACATTTTAACCTGAAATACTATATGTGTACATGTTTGTGTGTGTCCAAGAAGACCAGCTACAAGGACTCACCGACCAGGTCTATAATAATTGGAAGATATTCCAATTTACAGTACGTATCAAAACATCCAGGTACCTTTCACCCTCAACATGCAACTCACCCTCAACATGCAACTCACCCTCAACATGCAACTCACCCTCAACATGCAACTCACCCTTTACAAGAAAACAAACAGACCAACACATCATTGCAGACACTCACTAACGTAAACACAAGGGATTAATCAAGGGGAGAATGCCAAGCGAAGCGAAAATATGCACCAAAAAAAGCACCAGTCGCACGAGTGCTCTCGCCATTCCAATCAATCCAATGTCAAACAGCAGGCCCTCCAGGACCTAAATTTAGCTCAGCAAACAGTATTGCCCCAACTTGGATGGGGGGAGGGTCAAAGGGAAACACGTGGCAACCAGCACTCAGCTGGGCATTAACTCTGTCTTAACTGCCCCAAAAGGAATAATAATTAGGCTCACCAACAACCACTACCATTCAACAAAGTACTATACCTATTTACATTAACTTACATTACATAATCAATATCATCTTTACAAATAATCGTATTCAGTCCTGATTAGGATTAGGCTCCGTTGACCCAATAGCTGTTCAGTATAGTTTATATAAGCAATTTTGTATGTGTGTGTGTGTGTGTGTGTGTGTGTGTGTGTGTGTTCCAGTACATATGACGGATGTAACCAGGCCAATGCATTAAAAAGTGGCACTGGTCATTCCAAATCCAAGTGTCAAAGGGTACAGCCATGTTTGGCCACATAACCAGACATGAGCTGCAGTCACATAGGACACTTAACAAAAAAAATGTTTGCGAATACACTGCAGATGTGGCATATACTGTATTTTTAGGAATATGCCTTTTGTAGAATCTGTCCCTTCATTACCCTCTCCTGGTGTAACGCATTCTTTTAGTAAGACTATGTGGACCTTGTTACTAATGAAAGGAAGGTGTGCTGTAGTTAGGTACCAAAAGGCAGAGTTAGCTGGGTTTAGTGTGTGTCTTTCAAGATTGTGACCTATTTGGTGTATGTAGTTTTTGATGTGTGTTTCTGTTGTGAAATGTCTTCCTAGTTGTGTTCTGGAGCCGTGCCCTTACAAGGCTCTCAGAAAAAAGAGGATGACACAGCCATTTTGGATCCAGTGTGATATTAACCTATGCTTGCGTCATACCACCTTATCAAAGGTGTGGCTAACTTAAGCATTGCAGGATCATTAGACAATGCAGTGTGATGCACCAAAGACCGACAGCAGTTTACTGGCATGGCAGGTTCACTTGACAGTGGTTTTGTGTTTTACGACATTACTGGGACACACACTTTTGAATTAATCACTTTTTTAAGCAGTTAAGCTATAGCTATACACTCTGTGAAAGTCAATAGTCTACATCAGTAGCAAAGTACATTTACACATTTATCCCAAAGTATAATTTTGTCAATGGTAATTTGAATCTGTTAGTAAACCTATTTGTCAAAGCAATATTCACTGTGAAGAAACTAATTTGAGGAAATTTTGTTTTATGGTATTTAAACCATTACAGAATGCCAGGCACATACATTTAACAGACATGTTAGAGAGCTGTTTGTGTTGTTTGGTTTTGTCTGTGCTGCTTTTGCTGCCATGGTGAAGTTGTTTGAGTGGAAGGACTACCTCGCTTCACTGCACCTTTTGGCCTTCCCGAGACACACCTGTGCGAAAACTGAACAGGTTGTTCGACATACCGCATGCACCTCTAGTGTGTTGAAATCTGACAGGAGGGGTGCAACGGGACAAACTAAACACTGGAACAGAAAGCATTAACACACACCGGAGCCATGACAATGAATTTCATTAAGCTTATCAATGACAGAGTCCAGGATGATTTGGTTATTATCAAGGCCGTGCCAAATTTAGTTGGACATAGGTCATGTAAAAGTGATAATTCTGTCATCCACTGGGCTGTTATCAGATCAGTGTCAGTTCACCCGCTCTGTCTCTCATTTTAAATGTCCTTCCAGATGTGTTTTGGAAGGTTGTCAGTAGTGAGGGTATACCTGTTTTTTCTTTTTTACTGTTCATAACCATCATACTTTGCTGAGCCACAGTTCTGCTCCATTTCTCTGTTTGGTGTCACTGAACAGGCTAAAAACTACATATTACATCAACAAATAATTCACTTTAGCCACTACTCTTATTCTTCTTATTATTTTCATTAACCATAAGCCCAACAACCATAACCCTAAACTTTAAAAGCTGGAAATAGCCTTTTTCTTTGTGGTGCCTGTCAAATGTACATTGTTTAACTATGCTTGTGGGGATATTCACCGTATTAATAAACAACACACAGAGACACACACCTTGTAAATAGTAATGGATGAATATAATATGAATCAACCCCTTCTCAACCTCCACCAAAACAGGATTCAAATGGAGAGCCAGGTGTTAGAGAATTCAATCAACACCCTTAAAACTCAACCTGGGGTCATCCACAAACACTTTCACAAATTCAGCCCAGTTACGCATAAACAGGCACCCCATTAAAGACACAAAAGAAGAGAAAGAGGAAGTATCAATCTACCAAAGCATATTCTTTCCTAGATAGGTGTCTTACATTGTTTGAAGATAGTCATATAATGTAACTGAACAGGATTTTCCAGCCACATCAGTCAACAGATAAAAAAAACTTTGTTTTGCTGTCGTCTGTATGTAAATATGTATATCCTTTGTGTTGTATTTAGCAGCACTTACTTAACACTGACTCTAGTGGAAGTGTCTTGGAGGTCCCCTGAGTAAAAGAGCTGTGCTTCCTTTAGTCCAATCTTCCTGCAGGCCTTGAAGAAGACGTTAACGTTGTCTTGTTGAGGATAGACAGACGGAGATACTGAGAGGTGGATTGGTAAAGAGAAGGTTTGTGAAACTGTAGAGTCGTGTTCAATAAATGCGAATTTTCTGGCAGAAGCAGCATGCAATAGTTCCACGTTTAACTGCTGCAACCGAAGTTCAGGACACCGGGAAAAATGAGAAAAGGGGTGGGTACAAATTTGTGTGTAGCAAACAGAAAGTGATTTAAAGCAGACCACACAGGCAGGCAAGAGAAGGGCAAAATGACAGCAGTGAATTGACAGCTCCTGAAGTATCTGTTTGAGTGTTAGGGCCAGTTAAAAGGGTAGGGTTTGGAATGAGGAAGAATGACATCAGAGCCACATACTGGCCCCACCCCCACAAGCTCCAGTCATCTAAGGTGGAGTTGTCACCCAGGGAATGTAGTGAACAACCTAAAACAATCACTCTCAATCTCACACACGCATATGCGTATCAACACACACACAGAGGCACCTGTGGAATTCATGGGTGGAGGATTATTTGGCAGACCTGCGGTTGCCATGTAACAAGAGGTTGGGTAACTGAAACTATTAAGCAAAAATTCCTGCGTGACTATTAGGGTGTGGAGAAAACAGATTCTAGTTAGTCTATTAATCATGCTATGTTGTGTGTATCTCAATAATTTGTTTCAACATTATACAGTGCATATAGTGCTTGTGTTACAATCCAGAGATACATAACATGCAAAGTCTGTACAAGGTATTCCTTCCTCTCAGGAAACATGACAGTATAGCTCAAATGGTCAATGTTCTTACTCCTTACTGCCTGCTTATTGCTCCTCGTTAGTAAATCTTTATATCCCATTGGGGTGAAACACAAACCTACGCCATGTAATTACATATTGGTTTCTAGTCTTGAACATGGGGCTAAATATAATGAGGGGCAGTTGGGTCTAAATTTAAACACCAATCATGCTTAATGGCAGGGAAAAGTTGACCTATGTGACTACCGACAGAGATCCTCCTTAATATCAGAGTAGTCAGACCCAAATGGAGAAAGTTCAAAAGCCTTTCAATTCCTACATCAGGGCTTAATTGTTGCATTGTTTACTAGTAATTCTGTACAGTACAGTTGGGAGGTTATATCCAGATTTGAATAATTTACATGGTATTAACTGCATTACATTTGAGAGAGTGTGTATTTCCAAATGAATAATCATAATAAAATGATAACAATAATGATACAAAGTAAAAAATGTAATATTGTGACAAAGACCTTGGATTTAGCTTTTTGGTCTAGAACTAGCAATTTGCTAGTTAACCACTCGTGCTCACTTCCATTGTGAGCACCACTGGGTGGCATATAAACAATTCCAAGCATGTGTATTTTTAAGTAAAAAGCTTTTAGATTGCTACATTAACAGAAACAGCTAACCTAATTTATATTATATTTATAGTCAGCTGTTATTTTTATTGTAATTTGAAAAATCATATTATATTCACGATTTAGCAGAATTAACCAAAATGACCATGTCTTATATGGAGAATGTCTTCCTCAAAAACATTGAGTGTCAAAATTACTGGCAATGTTGTTTTTAGTACTCTTACTTGGGTAATGGCCCTAAGCCATTCCCTGTAAATATTATATAGAGAATGGAAAACACACTGGACAGAATGATAGAAAATTCATCCATAGAGAATCTTACCTGATCCATGAGATTGTTTGGTTTGCAGACTGCCTATTTTAATTAAAATCACAGATTCAAACCTGGGGCCTGAGACCCACAATAAAATGTTTTGATATTGTGGTCAATTAACCAATTAAGCGTGTGTTTGTGCTCATTATCTTACTAGAATATCAACTTGCTGACATCATTATTTTTCTAAAATATCCTGATATTTGATAGTTTGCCATAATCCACCACAATATAAAGATGTGCAATTATGCACATCTTTTGATGCCAAACCCAACCCTAATTTGCCCGGCCAAATTTAATTAACCATAGTAACCAGTTCAAATTTAAGAGCTAATATGGCACCCAACCGTAGATTTAAAACGTAAAAGAGGCAACAAAGTTCTCTATCTCTACAACTGTGATTCCTCTCTTACCTCCAAAACCATCTTCATCCATTTGTATTCATGCAAGATGCATTTGTGTCGTCCAAATTCAGAACTAGGTTTCACTGGCCTTGTTATTTTAAATACAAACTTGAATGGCAATTGGCAAAGGCATTTGGCGGTCTAGTGATAAACACTACACCACATAACTGCACGCTTATCAAGTGTCGGTATAACGTCTCGACATTAGATCATTTTGTCACGCATTAAAATCACACAAAGTTTTAATATTTCACTAGACACCATTAAGCATTGTGTTAAGTTGACTAACGTTTCTTATTAAGTTTACCTCCACCACAAATAGCATCTATGAACTGTATGGCTTTTGCCACTGTTTTAACCCCTTAATAGCAATTCATGAATGATATTGATACAATAACTATCAATATACAGTTGTGCCCAAAGGTTTGCATACCCTTGGAGTATTGATAATATATATACCATTTGTAAAGAAAACATAAGTGAGTGGGAAAGACCTATGTCTTATATTTCATATAGGATTCACATTCAACTGTATATCATAACAGAATGTCACAATCATAAAACAAAACATGGCAACAAAGAAAAACATGAACTGGCCCCTGTTCAAAAGTATGCATACCATTAGTTCATAATACTGTGTATTGCTGGAGGGTCACCTTGCATTTGTGCTTAGGGTCATTGTCATGCTGGAAAGTCCAAGTGCATCCCATGTGCAGCTTTTGTGCAGAAGAATGCAAATTGTCTGAGAATGCAAATGTTGGTATTGATTTTAAAAAAAACAATACCAACATTTCACAATTTCTGCCAATGTATGCAAACTTATGAGCATAACTGACTTTTTAATCTAGTTAAAAGACAAGAGAATCGTGTAGCCAGCATCCTGAACAAATCCTAACGCATAATTAGAAAATTCACAACAAAGTGACAGTATAACATAACAATTTGTTTTGACTGTGATGGGAGTCAAACACAGGACCAGATGATAGGTAGTCCGCATCTCTAACAACTATGCTATTTAACAAGGGGTAGTCAGTCACTCCCTCAGTAAGAGACATTCGCTCTTCTAAGCCAGCTCCGCTTACACAGTCCAGCTAAAATATATAAGCAATGTATTGTGCGTTACAGAGAAAATGAGAGAAATAAAAATAGCATAGAACATCATAATGATAAAATGAAATTGTGATTTGAGCACTCAGTCACAAGTGCATGAAAAGAGAGATGTTTTTAAACTGGATTTATGTATTGATGTTTGGGGCACGTATGCCCCAAAACTATTCTGGTAGCTCATTCCAGTTTTATGCAGCATAACAGATAAACGCAGCTTCGCCATTATTTAGTTTGGACTATGGGCTCTACTAGCTTTAACCCACACCTGTGAAGTACCAGGCTTGACTCGTTGTGGTCCCTGTCCAAAGTCCTCCTGGTTGTGTTGCAGATCAAGATTTCAGCTGCCACTCTTCTGACCCCCCGTCCCCCGTCTGTCCCTGTCCTTGTCCATCTGGTCATGCTTCTGATCTGGACTAGGTTCAAACAGACTCTGGGCTTAGCCCACATGCATCAAACTATTACAATTAGCAGTACATGTGGTAGCGAGTTGTTTTGTGTTTCAGCTACCTAGCTTGCTCGGTACTAGGTGTTACATAGAGAAAGCATTATTAAGCTCATTGTAATTAGACAACTAATCCTAATAAAACATTATATAGAATTTTTTATACACATGCATACCTAGCAAATTAACCAGACTTTAACCAGACGATAGACTGTAATAACAGCTTGCTCGACGGAAGGCCAAGGGCCTGGTCATCTCGAGTGAAATATATTATCTGTAAGTTGAACGTTTACCTACAGTGCCTACTATGTTAGATATGGCGGTTTGTAATTTTATTAGAATTTTTATCTTTTGCTTATCGTCAGCATTTTCATGGCATGTGGTCAGGGACCTACACAATACTGCTGGCGAGGATGAGAAGTATGAAAGGTCAATGTTAATTTATATTATTTTATAAAAATGCTAAAATGGTCCAAATAAATAAACCAATAAGTGTGTGGTGGCTGTGTGAAATGGAACATTCATCATGCAAATGTATTAAACAAGATTAGTCTTAGGTTGTCTGGATTGTGGGCTTTGGGGAGGAATCATTGGGCAGGAAAAACACTACAATGTACCTAGTTATATGAATTGGTTAACACCTTGTTGTTGAGTTTAACTTGAATAATAACTTGTTAATTAAAATGCTGTACTTTATATTTGATTGAAAGTGATGATTAATTTATCTTACAAATTAAATAAAATAAGGACATATCTAAAATGGGTGTGTGTCCCTTTTTATATGAAGGTAAAACAGCGGGAAAAGTTTTCTATTTGTAAAAAAAGATTTGCAAGCTTGGAATTACTTTTGTAGTTGTATAAAAAAAATGCATAGTATAACTAACCAGATATTTGGAATCTTGCTACTCATTTATAACACTTGCCAAAGTAAAATACGGACACTCAGAGTTTTGCAACAAAAATTTCGCTAGAACTGTGAAAAATTATTTCTATTCAGTCTGCACTAGTATGTATCACAGAGTTTACACGCGGATATACCCATGGGGACTGGCACAGCATAGCATTTCTGACCAATGAACTGAGTGCATGGTGAGTCCGTCATGTTTTCATGTTTTAACCAATCTGAGTAGATTCTGGAACACGAGCGTTTTAACTCATAGTGATGAATTGCAGAGGAGGAAAAATATGTTTCAGCAGTGTCAGCTTTTCCAACCCGCTCATTAATCAGTTGTTGCTATTATACCAAACCTTTTATCCAGTTAGTTTAGCGTGACAATGCATTTGAAATGTGCAAAGAACTTGTGTAAAGTGAATCTCTATTATTCTAATAAAAACGCATATCCATGTCAAAGGCAAAACATTAAGTGGCCATGTAAATTCCTAGCTAGTTGCTAGATTTACATTTTAGTAATTTTGCTTGTAGACTTCAGTAATGCTTTGTGCATTGTGCATCTAGCCAGGTGGAAAAATATCTAAACGTTTTGTTATCCCATCAAAAACTGAGATACAAGAAGCATAGCCATATTTATCTTCCTCTGCTTCATTATGAGTTGAAACTCTCGCACTGCATGTTCAGGAATCTACTGAGATTGGTTAAAAGGTGAAAACGTTATGTTCACAATGTATTCAATCATGCATCCCAATCAGTGTCCTCATGTCCTCATTTATTTTATCATAGTTCACTGAGTGTCCTTGTCTTATGTTGGCAAGTGTTATAATTGATTAGAAATGTCAAGTTGGTTATAAGTATGCACATTTTTTATAACACTACAAAATAAATTACTTGTTTGGAGATCTGTTTTCAAAGTGTGCAACATATAAAAAATAAACGTGTGTCGTTTTACCTGTGGTTTACCGGGCAACTGAGGACAAGATGTCTGCTGTGGATTTTTGGTTTCCTGATCAAATTAGCTGACCAGCGAATGTCACATGAACTGGACTGATTTACACACATGCACACTCAATTCTCAATTGCTGCTATCAGACACTCTGTATAGTTTTTAGTATAGTTATTCAGGTGTAGTTATTTTGCTGCCCTAAATGAGGCCTCTCCTGGCTGTACTAGTGATCATATCCCCCGTGCATCCCGAAAAGGAGGGGGTGTTGCTAATATCTATGACAGTAAATATAAATTTACTCTTAAACACATCACTGCTTTTCATTCTTTTGAAGTTTGGCTCATGAAATTTAACAAGGCTGATAAATAGTTTTACATAGCCACTATATACAGGCCGCCCATTCGTCTATACGGAATAATTCATAATGCATACTTTGCTCTGCCTGGTGAGAAGATCCAAACACAGGACCTAAAGTTTGTAGGTCCCCTTTGCTAACCAATACACTATTAAGAAAGGTGTTACTCAGTCAGACAGTCAGTCAGTCAATCACTCAGTAAGAGGCATTCGCTCTTTTTGTCGGCGCCACGTACAGGATCCAGCACAAACAATAGTTTTTTATTAAAACAACTTTTTATTAAAATACAATGTAAAGATAACAAAAATATAGAACATGTAAATTAACTTGAACAAGTCAAGAAAATAGAACAATTACAACAAATAATGAATTCCATGTACTGTATAGTGTGTTGCATTAGCAGTTTAAGAGGAAGTATGAAATATAGTATTATTGGATGTAGCACAGCGCTGCATGATTTCACAATATATTTGTAATTTTACAAACTCTCCTGAGTAGCTTGTGCAATACATTCATTGCGGTACCGAAGAGGTTTTCTGCAAATATTATCCCTTGTACATCACAGTAGAGAGATGGAAATTATAGTCTGGTTGGATGTATTACACAATCCCCCTTCAAAATTAATTAACACAAGCAAATTAACAACAATACTATCAAAATAGGATGTTTTTATATTTCATAATGTTTTCTACATTAATTCAAGCTCAATGCTCTAACTTTCTCAGTGTGCACCAACTTATACAATTCTTTAAGTATTATTGACATAGTAATTTTGTTTCATTCATAATTTCCTCCACGTAGTTTTGCCTTTGAAAATGTAGCACTGCAGACCGTTAGTTACCGGGAATGTAACTCCGGTTATACGAGTGGAGCAGAGCCCCCTAGAGGGGCTTTAGATCCTAGTGGTTTACCCAAGCCGCGTCAGCGGCCGTACTGAAAACTCATTATGCAAGATGTAACAGCCAATCAGAGCACGCCCCCAGTCCAGATACCTTCGCAGGTGAGCTGGCAAAGACAAAGTCCAGTTTTGATGCCCCCCGGGGTCGACCCGCTGACAAGTGAAACAGGCAACCCAAGTAAGAAACCTGATGGGCTGGTCTCCGCGCTCTTCTTCCAATTCACAGCGAGTCCCAATCAAGTGAAAAGGGACACTTCTTGGAAAGTGTGAATACTGGCCAGTTCCAGGGACGATGCTAAAATCAGGAGATCGTCAAGATCGTCTAATTTCCTGATGACTTCCCTGCGTAGGGGCTCCTGCGCCTCCTCCAGACATTTGGAGAAGGTGCATGGTAGGCCTGGTATGCTCGTAGGCCCTGCCCTGAAAGGCAAACCGGAAAACTTTGTCTGCGAACAATCCGGACATGGAAGTAAGCATCCCTGTGGTCTATGCTTGAACAGAAATCTCTTGGCAGGAAGGCTTCTAAAATGTGAGTGTTGGTGATCATACGTAACAGCCATTTGGCTATGTGCGCATTTAGATTGCACAAATCCAAGATCGGCCTCACTAACCCCGTCTTCTGGGAACCAGGAAGTAGCGGGAGTAAAAGCCGTCCTGTCTGAGAACCAGTTCTGTCACCTCTGACAGGAGAACAGATGCTCCGTCAGGGGATGACATCACCGTCTCCACAATTCCATAGAAGGGAGGTGGACCTGAGCAAAACTGAATTCGATAACCCAGTCTGATCATTCGATCGAGCAAGGCTGACATTGTACAATGATGACGCTACTCCCAATAATGTTCTGGGAGAAGAGTGTACAGTTGGGGGTGTGGTTAAAAAAATCGAATTCCATCTGCCCCTACTGCCGCCAAGCTGGACCAGAGAGGAAGACACGACATGGCCCAAGGAGGGCAAAGAGAGAAAGGGAAGGGAAAAAGTAGTAGCCAAACCGGGGCCCACGGAACAAGAGCCAAGGACACTAACCACTAGGCCACCTAGGTGCATACTAAGTACAGGGCTCTCACTTATAGGAATCTGAGTGAGATAGGAGCCTGGCATTTGCATATGCAGACTTTGCACCCTGAGTGTGGATGCCAAGTAGTGTAAACAGGAGTGTTTTAATCAAAAGGGACAGGCAACGATACGGATGTGAGAGCTGACGACATTATCTTGTGTTGGATCCTGTTACATCGAGCGGGTTGAGAATTCACTACTGTTACGTCTGTAAACCCAAGTGAATTCTCAGTTAGACTGCAAGTTGCAGGAGATAGGAGCCCAGCAAAAACAAAAGTGAAAGTTTCTCTGAAGGCAAGTGAACATTAACATAATCCTGCCTTTGTGGTTGCTCATATCGACGCGTTCTGTATGAATGTCGGTTTCAGGGCCTGGTGTGTGGTTTATGTGTGGCTTGTTTTTTGTGTTATTTGTTGTTTCGTATTTTCTTGTTGATTTTTGTTTCATTGCTACTTGTTGATTTCATTTTGGTGCTTTTGTTCATTTCTTTGTTGGTTCTTGTTTGGTTGGTATATCTGCCATGTGGTGCTGATACCCTCCTGAGAAAGAGTGTGATTGGAAGTGGTATAAAATGTCTTTTTATAGAAATACATGCCTTATATGTAACACTACGATATATAACTATAAACATAACATATTTTGAGATATTTGTGATGTAGCTACATAAAGTAAAGGGAAACCATATTGTGCACTACATATATATATATATATATATATATATATATATATATATATATATATATATATATATATAAATTACCTCATGTGGGGGTAGAGGCTGGCCTAGCTCGTGTGAAGATAATTACCTCGTGGAGGTATTGCAGTGCATTTGTTAAACGATTGTTGCTGTATTGTTATTAGAATAATTTAACTTTCATTTCGAATGTATTGTGGATTTTGTGATATTTGATAAACATATTTTCTATTGTAAATGTCATGCCCCCGCCTCCGCGATCACGTGGAGGTGGGGGCGTGCGTAGCTGAGTCATGATGGCTCTGGCTCATTATCCACCTCTGCACCTGTTCCCAATTGGCACACTCTCACACCTGCTCCCAATCCGTAATCACACACCTGTTTCCACTTACCTCATCCCCTGCAGTATATCCTCAGATCACTGCCATCTCTTCCCCGCCGGATCATGGTTTTTGCTTGCATGCCTTTTCTCGCGATTCACACACACCTACATACAGACTCCCCGTGTATCGACCTCCTGCCTGTCCCCGACGATTCTGCCTGCTCCCTGCCTGTACGTTAGCTGCCCGACAGTGTTCCAACCTTTCGCCCATCTCCGACTACTCTGCCTGTTCCCTGCCTGTACCACTTTCGCCCGCTCGTGAATCTGTCCCCGACTACTCTGCTTGCCGCTCTCCGTGCTTGGGTCCCTACCTGCAGCCCTGACAGTAAATGTATATTACGACATAGTGTATTTTTTAAGGAAATATATTAGTTCAGCTATAATACACCATTTTGGGTACTTGAGAAGAATGAGTTTGACTAAAAGTAAAATGCGGATGCTCAAATGCCCCTTACAGGTCCGAATAAGATCATGTTTGATAAATGGGGAATTTAGGCGGTTACCGATTGCGCTTTGTGGATTTAATGGACTGATAGACTTTGGCCTGGAAATGGCACTCTTCTAAAATCCTTAACCAATGTCGTTTGATTTTCGAAGAGAGGGAACTGAAATGTAGAAAGAAAGTGAAGTTGAATTGGCACAATTTTTGCCGATTGGAAAGGCAGCCGGAAAGAAAATGCAATGCTAGCAGAAAGGGCACTGACATTATGTTGCAGAATGTGGAAAGTGAAAAAGGCAGGACTATGAATGCGTTCCAAAGAAACAACCAATGAGACAAAGGGAAGAAAGACTGTATCCTGTAATACCACCACCCTACTCAAATCACCCTCCACCGTTGGAACAGTTACAGCCACCCAAGGGAAAAATGTTTTACTATGTTGGATCTGGTAAATGTGATTTTCAGCATTCCTGTGCACCCTGATTCTCAGTTTTGGTTTGCATTTACATTTAAGGGGAAACGATGGACCTGGACGGTTTTACTTCAAGGTTACACAGAAGCTCCAGCGATCTTCTCTCATGAAATGTCTCACAATCTGGAGGCTTTTGTTTCTCCAGTGGGAAGCACAATGTGGGGAAACACAACACCAAATCATCAACACATTAAACCAAAGGCAGCTTGTGAGACTGAAACTTTGTCGTTGTTGTTGTTTCTTGCTGACAACCGCCACAAGGTTTCAAACTAGTGTAAGGTACCTTGGCCATGACGTCACTCCCGAGGGTCGCTCCCTCTAAACCGACAGAATACAAGCTATTCAGAACATGCCCAAAACCATTACCAAACAGCACATTATGTCTGTTTTGGGAGTGGCCGGGTATTGCCTCCATGGCTTATGGACTCTGCGGTCCTGACACAGCCGCTGAGAGACCTTATTTACACCACCAACATGGTTGCCTCTGATCATATTGATTGGACTCCAGAGGGGGATCAAGCCTTCCTGGAGCTAAAGCGTGCTCTCTTGTCTGTGCCATGTCTAGGTTTACCCGATCACTCTCGTCCTTTCCATATGTTTGTTTCTGAGAAAGATGGTTTCATGTCTGCTGGACTCACCTATCGTGCTGTAGGCTACTGTTCTAAAAGACTTGATGCTGTAATAGGAGGACTTGTTTCCTGCCTACGTTCAGTTGCTGCGACTACTGAGGCGGTGTTGTCCTGTGCTGATTTTGTTGCAATGACGGAACTGGTTATGCATGTTCCACATGCTGTTCATTCTATTATCAACCAGGCCAAGACTGCACATCTCACTCTTCCTCGGCTGTTGCAATACCAGAACATTTTGTTGACAATGTTACATGTCTCATTGCAACGTACTGTTTTAAATCCTGCTACTCTACTCCCTACAGCTGATGCCGGTGAAGAAAACGACTGTACGCGACTGATTGAGTTGACCTCCACAACTCGTGTCGATTTGACTGAGGTCCCTACTGACAATCCAGACTTAGAGTATTTTGTAGATGGATCAGCCTATCGTACTGATTCTGGCCATCCCACCGTTGCATATGAGGTCGTTACTGCTCTTGATTTGGTGGAGAGCACACGTTTGCCTTCGCACCTCTCTGTTCAAGCAGCCTAGCTGTTTGTGCTGACCAGAGTCTGTATTTTGGCTACTGGAGCTATGGTTAACATATATACAGATTCTCGCTATGCGTTTGGTGTGGTGCATGATTTTGGAACTCTGTGGAAGCATTGTGGCTTCCTTACATCGACTGGTAAACTGTTCCACCACTCTACTTTAGTGTCTTCGTTACTTGATTCAGTCCTCCTTCTTAAGTCAATTCTTAAGCTGATCCACGGGAATTAAAGGCCTGGCGGCGGCGATGTGTGCGTGATGCCTCGGGTGTGTGGTTGGCTTAGGGCTCTCACCCGGCCCTACCGAGGTCCAGTTTCCCATTCCTTGCCAAGTTGACACATGGCCAAGATCATGTCTCAAAAGTAAGGATGATTGACATTGTAAATAAATATTGGTGTACTGTAGGATTTTCTGTTTTTGCTGAGAATTATTGCAAGAAGTGTCACATTTGTTCTGCTTACAATGCTGGTAAAGGTGTGTCTGTGGCTGTGGGAGCACAGCCCTCACCAGATGCCCCTTTTGAATATCTAATGATTTCATTGATTTGACTCCCTGTGAAGGCAAGAAATACTGTTTGGTAATCATTGACATGTTTTCTAAATGGGTAGAAGCTTTTCCCTGCAGGCACAGCACCGTGGACGCGGTAGCAAAGGCGATGATCAGATAAATAATCCCACGGTGGAGAATTCCCACACGATTGACATCAGACAATGGTACACACTTTGTCAACAAGGTAGTAACCTCAATGTCATAAGCCCTGCAAATCGATTTGAGGACAGACTGTAGTTACCACCCTCAATCAGGAGGGACAGTAGAGCGTGCTAATGGCACATTGAAATTTGCAAAATTACAGGCTGAGAAAGGATTGACTTGGATAAAGGGTTACCATTGGCTTTGATGAGTATCCGTGGAAGAACACATTCAACCACTGGTCTTTCCTCTCTGTTGGCAGCTGTTGGTGATAGGTTTTTTTGCAGTATGCTTTCCTTTGCTGTTCATGTTTATTTCTTGTTTGATGTTTTTGTGTTTATGTAACTGCTGGTGTTTTTTTTTTTTTAACTTAAGGAATGTTTCAAATTTTGGGTTATTATATCTTATGATAAAAGGAGGGAATGTGATGGAATTTTGGAGATTAAGGCCATAATCTTGTTTTAATACTACTACTTTTAAATTGTCACTTTTGTATTCTTTTGTGTTCTTTTATATTTATTTATATACAGGTATTTCTTGTATGCTGTCATTTGTATACAATTCACAATGAAGGAATAAGGGGTGGGTCTTAAGTAGCAGAGGAATGTGTGTTTTGTTTTTGCAAGGTGATGAGTACGGGGTTGAAAAGTGATGGGGACTATAAAACATGGTAGCAGGACTTAGGTAGTTTGACTTTGCTCAATTTCCAACCTTGCGTGTGTGGTTGTATTTTGATGATAATCCCACGCATGTAAAAATTAAAAAACATGATAGAATTTTCTTTTACATACTCCATCTAAAATTGCTGTGATGACATGAACATATTAACAGACAGTTTGGCTATTAATAATTTGCCTTTTAGATATGGTGTTTTCCAGACTGAAAACCTAATCTGTGCTCAGTAGCTAATTAATCCACTGTTTTTAATTGTACTACAGTCCCCTCCAAAATTATTGGAACGGCAAGGAAAATGAATTTGTTTTTGATGGTCACTGAAGACATTTGGGTTTAAGATCAAAAGATGAGAATGAGACAAGAGTCCAGAATTTCAGCTTTAATTTCTGGAATTCACATATAGATCTGTTTAACAACTTAGGACATATCACCATTTGTATTAGACCACAGCATTTTTAGGTGATGTGAATCCCAGGAAATGAAAGCTGAAATTCAGAACTCATTCTCATCTTTTGATCTTAAAACCAAATGTCTTCAGTGAAAAACAAAAACAAAGGAATTTGCCTTACCATTCCAATACTTTTGGAGGGGACTGTATGACTTGCTACTGTAGGCAAATATTTAGGGGAATGCAACGTTGTCATGATTATTTCATAAAAAAAACGACCTAACAGAGTAAAAAAGTGTTCTAGTTGGCAATAAATACCAGTTAATCTAATGTTAGTCCTTAAAAATCATTCTGGTGACATGAACAATATAACACATGGTTTACCTAATGATAATTTGACCATTTAGATATGGTGTCATGCTTTCAAATGTTGGTAGCTCATCAATGCTCATGTAGATAAGTTAATTCTCAGTTTTCAGATTTGCAAATGTTTAGTGGAATGCAACGTTACCATGATTATTTCATCAAAAATAATTGTTAGAAGAGCCTCAGTCTTCGCTAGCATTAGTTCACTTTAAATCATTCTGATGACATGAACATTATAACTAGTGCTTTAGCTATTAAACATTTGCTTTTGGTAGAGAGGATGTTGTGTTCAAGCCGCAGTAGATAATCCATTCTCAGTAGTTAAGTAATTTCTTTTAGTTTGTTTTTACAATTCCACTTTTAAGTAAGGGCTGATCGTAGGCATGGCTGTTAAATAAAAATGAAATCTGAGTTGTAATTTAACAACAACACATGGGCACATGTGTATATGTTAACTAACAAAGTAAACATACTTTATAATAATAAGAATAGGGAGGGAATTTAGAAAATTAAAACCTAGAAAGTTATTGGTTTTATTGTTTCCAGCTGCAATAGATCTCTGATCATCAATATTAAACAAATCTAAGATAGTTTGCTCAATCATTGATGTTAATACACATACATAAGTAAACATACAATTTGAAAATATTAATTATTATCTCTTCTGACCCCATCATTATCTTACAACTTGAAATCATTAGTATGCTCTGTGTTGGGGAAGACTGATAAACGTTCATTCAGTTATGTTTACCATAAAATAAGGCTACATTTATTACATTAAAAAAATGTCAAACAACTTCCTAGTTACAATGTTTGGTGCTTAAAGTGTGGTACTGCTCTGAAATTGTCAGACTTTTGAAGTATTCATATTTATCTTATTGCTGAAAATGTTATTATTTTGCCAATTGATGTAAATGTCCTGAAAATTATTGCAATGTAACATACAAGTAAACCCAAGAGGCCAAACAGTGGCGGCATAATAGCCATAACACTATCTGTTGTTCTTTTCACTCAGTGAGATTACATTTAGTACACATGATCAGGGTTGTGATTTTAGTTTGTGTGAAAGATTGTTGGTCACATGGGGTCACTGTAGGAACATTTAAAAAAAGATGTTGTATTGCTTGCAACAATGGATAGACGTTTAAACAAATTTGCATTCTGGCTAGTAGCAGCTTCAATGCTGCTAAATGCTGCTTGCTTGAATTATTAATCTGCCAAAAAAGGGTGTTTTTTGCAAATTGCTATGAGAGAAGATGGCTTAATAGTGCCCACATTTTTGTAGTAGTAAAGGGCCAAGGGCCGCATCATCTTGCGCAGTGGCATGCATGTCGGCCTCATGGTGGTGCTGTCAAAAGCCTCCAAAATAGCACTTTTTGAAAGCACGCCCACCCTTTGTGATCTAGAGTCTTGAAATTTGGTTCATAGGTGTACCTCATGCTGAAAATATCTGCCACTGGGACCCATAAAGTCCGACATGATGGATTTTCAGGTATTTTATATTTATTTTTTAAACACAAAATGCACTCCTCTGGCCCCAAATGTCCAATATTCATGTAATTTGGCATCTAAGGAACAAGGCCCTCAAAATGTATATCAGCCAGGCCAGTGTTTCAAAAAACATGAATGCTTTTGCCCAATAAACATGTCCAGAGGTGTGGTTTTGCACATATCTCCTATAAGGATAATGGCATAATAATTCCACTCGGTATGTATGTTGACAAGGACCATATGGAAAAAAATACTGTATTTTTATCAGCCACATGATGGCTCTATTGAGGTTTCCCACATTTGCAACGTCACCATGCTTACACTGTTTAAAATAAAATCTCGAAAAGAGGAACTCATTAACTCAGCCGGTTTGTTGTTTTGACGCATCAAAATGTGTGTGTGAAGCACGTCAAGATATAATATAAAACAACTGATCTGTAATATAAAATTACTGATCTTAAAGTAGGTTGAGATTGGGCATTCATACACAAAGTTCTGTAAATGCCATGCAAACCAGGCCAGTATTTTAAGAAAAAGTGGTCCCTGTTTACCAATATCCATGTACATGGGCATGATTTTGCACACTTATGTTCATGAATCAGACAGCAGTAATCATATTATGATTTCACTTGTTAAAAATGTTGAGAAACATTCCAGGACAAGCCAGGAGAAGCATTTTGCAATTTGTCAATATTGTAAATGTACTAAGCATGTAAAGTTTTGTTTTTTCATTTTGAGGACCACTGTGATAAAGTGAAATACCGGGCATCACTTTGCGACCATAAAATGAGAATGTTGTTGCACTGCAGGTATATTATGAATGTTTTTTATATAGGTAAATAAGCGATTGAGTGAATTATGGATTCATTGAAAGTTGACAAATAGCCTACATTAGTACAAATGAACACACACGTTTTTAGAGTCATGGATGTGGTGTAACTAAGTTGATCTTTAGAATAATGTATTATTTTTATTGAAATAATACATTATTCTAATCGTTCTTGGAACGATTCTATTATTTCCCTTGGTCTGTAATATATTTTTCTTGTCCACAATCTCCTTTGTAAATAATCAGGTTAGCACATGAGTAATGTATCATCTTGAAGATTCTTTAATGTCAACAGCTGATTCTATGAAGCACACAGCCATGCAAGGTGATTGAACAGAACTGTAGGGTAGTAGGTTTTAGTGAAATGTTCTATGGACAGTCAGTAATTAAGTTTTCCCCTTTTTCTTGTGTTATGCTTTGATTTGATGTGAATTCCTTGTTTAAGTAAATAATAATGCAACACACCCTAAAGTTCTATCATGGACACTGTCTTACAGAAACACAACACACCACGCTTTAGTATATGTACAGTCCACAAACAGGTTAAAGTTCTGTTACAGTTATATGGTTCTGTAAGACGTATTTGTTATTGTTAACAGAGTAGCATATGTTAATTGTATTCTCTTGGAACATTGTGACAATTGTTGATAATTATGACATAACAAACTGGTTCAGCTTCTATTATTATAGTGTTAACAGACATGCACAGTGATGTAACCAGTGAATTGTAGGGCAGTGGTATATGTGCTCACATTTTTTATGATGTTTTTTCCCGTTTTTCCAAGTGTTCCAATAAATTGGATGTGGCATTAAGGATTTATTTTTCAGGTAGGTAACAGTAAAGGGCCTTTATGGACACTTTCTAAAAATACAAACCCCTTTGTTAATAACCATCAGTTAATAATTGTTGATATTAGAGAACACTATTTGTATGATCCAATAGGTTACAGTAAGCTTTGCAAATTACTGGATTATAAAATACAATCACATGATTGTAGCATAACCTCATAACCTTTTAGAGTAGAATAGTCTTTCAAAATGTCTCTTGCATGTAGCTTCTCAGTCATGTGCACAAATAATTTCAAGGAGCATACTGTTTGTTTTTTAAGTGTTCGGCCATGAGATATGTTTTGCTTCTGTACGTACAGAAATTGTCTTTATACTGATACCTGTTTTCTGATTTTCTTTTTTCCTTTGGATGTGCTATTGAGGATGTGGTTTTCGGTAAGTGGTCATACATCACATACCACCGTGTATGTACTGTTGTGCAAACAAAAGATGTTACATATTTTTTTAGAGACATTCATACACATGGTTGGGCCATGAGATTTTGCAGAGAATTGACATGACACACTGCAAAATATTACCGTAATTCCCAATGTATAAATCGCACCAATTTGATTGGTTTCTATGTATACAAACCTGAGTAATAACCGCACACCTGTATAAATTACATTTGCCTGGAGATTTAACTCATATATACATTTTACAGGCTTTAGGTCAGGTCTAAAGTGATAAATAAAATCTTTGACCGTGGATTTTTGCAGGAGGTTTCCAGCGTGAGATGAGACATAATTAATCAGGGGTGGACATACATTTTTTGACACCTGTCCTTTGGG
Source organism: Esox niger (assembly GCA_016801105.1). Taxonomy (NCBI): domain Eukaryota; kingdom Metazoa; phylum Chordata; class Actinopteri; order Esociformes; family Esocidae; genus Esox; species Esox niger. The sequence continues at coordinate 10,343 of JACXGJ010000082.1, read as the reverse complement.
CAAGTAAGAGAGACTTGTCCAACAGCTGAATGAACTTGTCTGAAAACATACATTAATTATAAGTAATATTGCTATTAAAAAATCTATTTCAAAGCCTTTTTCAAGTTTCACCCTTCTGCCAACAGAGCTGCAATTAATGATGCAACACAGTTTATCAAGGCAAACCATTTAAATTTCAAGTGTAAACATAACATAAATACAGCGATAGTTAGCCCATTGCAGAAAAGCATCCCCAAAGAATGATGTTTCCACCTCCATGCTTCACGGTTGGGATGGTGTTCTTGGGTTTGTACTCATCCTTCTTTCTCCAAACACAGCGAGTGGAGTTTAGACCAAAAAGCTCTATTTTTGTCTCATCAGACCACATGGCATTCTTCCATTCCTCCTCTGGATAATCCATTATGGCGTAGTGTGTTACTAATGGTTTTCTTTGAGACTGTGGTCCCAGCTCTTTTCAGGTCATTGACCAGATCCTGCCGTGTAGTTCTGGGCTGATCCCTCACCTTCCTCATGATGACTGATGCCTCACGAGGTGAGATCTTGCATGGAGCCACAGGCGGAGTGAGATTGACCGTCATCTTGATCTTCTTCCATTTTCAAATAATTGCGGCAACAGTTGTTGCCTTCTAACCAAGCTGCTTGCCTATTGTCCTCTAACCCATCCCTGCCTAGTGCAGGTCTACAATTATGTCCCTGATGTTCTTCCACAGCTCTCTGGTCTTGGCCATTGTGGAGAGGTTGGAGTCTGTTTGATTGAGTGTGTGGACAGGTGTCTTTTAAACAGGTAACGAGTTCAAACAGTTGCAGTTAATACAGGTAATAAGTATAAAACAGGAGGGCTTCTTAAAGAAAAACTAACAGGTCTGTGAGAGCCGGAATTCTTACTGGTTGGTAGGTGATCAAATACGTTTGTTATGCAATAAAATGCAAATAAATTATTTAAAAATCATACAATGTGATTGTTTTAGATTCCGTCTCTCACAGTTTAAGTGTACCTATGGTAAAAATTACAGACCTCTACATGCTTTGTTAGTAGGAAAACCTACAAAATCAGCAGTGCATCAAATACTTGTTCTCCCCATTGTATAACCCCTCTAATAAATCCATACAGTATGTGAATAAGACACTGGTACAGTATTATGTTTGGTTAAACAGGGTAAACCAAGGTGCTGTAAAGGGGCCCTTAAAGTGATATCCAGTGATGGAGAAATGTATCCCGTCTCACAATACCATGCATTCTTTCAGTTATATGATGTTGTTGGTGCACTATTTCAACACTTTTCAAACAGGCAGGCAAATTGATATCAAGGAATTATCAAAATTCTCCCCAAGGTGTGGTCCAAACTCATTCAACATTTTAGAACCTTGAAAGTAGAGGTTAGAAAAACAAGGGTAGCAATTATTTTTTGTATTATAAAATGAAAACATTTCTTCAAATGAAAAGAACCTTAAATACAACTTAATATTTGTGTTATATATTCTATTAAGTATTTTCCCATCCTATATCTTCATTAGGAGAGGGTAACTGTAAGAGAATGTTTAAGTTTGTGCTGGAAAATCTATATCACCATATTCATTTTAGAACAAAGTGTACCCATGGTGAAAATTACAGACCTCTACATGCTTTGTAAGTAGGAAAACCTGCAAAATCATCAGTGTATGAAATACTTGTTCTCCCCACTCTATGTTAGAAATCAGCCGTTTCGTATAGTGGTTGTAATAATTATTCGCGTACCCGGTTGTCAAGGGAGAGAGTTCGTTGCAAAATTGTTTATTGCAAAAATTCGATAGTCTATATGTCTAGATGTTACAGGCTCAATGTCTTCACTTCTCACTGTAATGTTGGTTACAAGCTTTTTATATACACTGAGGGGCATGTTTACCTAGCAAAGCCAAGACAGTAACCCCCATGCCAAATGGTCAATGTAAACATTCCTGTGGTTATCAGAGCGCAACCTACAGAGAGATAATCTAAACAGAGAGGTTTCTGTTATTCTCATTATCTAGGCACATTCACTTCCAATGAAACGTAGATTCGTAGTTGTTAGTGCACATATCCCACAATCCCCCCATCAAACATTTAAAGAAAACATTACATGTTTGATAAAATATTATGAGTACAATTCAATTCCTAATGAAAAGAAAAGGTTCATACACTTATGTTACAAATGACTAACACAAAACAACAAATGAGTATCTGACAAATGACTAACACAAAACAACAAATGAGTATCTGAACAATGAGGTCTTATTGTTCCTCAAATGAAAATGAATGTAAACAAGACAATTGACACACTGCACTGACACAACTCAATGTATGACAGTCATCCATCCCGTTCCCTTCTCAGATTATAAGTGTCGAGAAACATTTTGACATCAACAGGTTACTATCAGTGTTAACAGTGTTCTGCAGAAAATCTGGCGAAAACATGACATCAGGATTAAACATTCCCCCACTGAGCAATCAAAACCCCCCTTGACCGTATCATGATCCATACGACAATATCATACAAAAGACTTATGCATATCCGGTTGTACCTGTGAAAGATTCTACCTTTAAAATTGGGAAAACATCTGCAATTTACAGGGACCACCTATAATATGTAATTATTCACTATCCAAACATACCATGATAGCAGTCATAATGTAGATCATTAAGCATCATTACAAATACGCCCAAGTCCAATATTGGGATTGTCATTGTACAGAGTTTCCCACCTGTCTTGCGAGAAACAAACCTTCATACATACAAAATCACCATATTAGTTCATTTAGGAAAACCTTAGATTGTAATAATAAGTTAGTTTTCAATCAAGTGTCCTTTAGTTCTTGTCTTCAGTTACCTTTGTCTTGCTTCAGTGTTGAAATGTTCCAATATCAATTATTGCAGTCAGTGTCATGTGGACCCAGCAAATTGCCTGGTTGTCCCAACAAGTCAGTGTAGGTCTGACCCCTTGTATGTGGAGTCCTTTAGGACTCAGGTGGATTCTCCTCTCATCTCGTTGTCAATGATTCATCTAGAAATGTGAAGCCAAGTGATCTGACCCTGGCATCGTTCTGCCATGTGAGTGGTCAGGAAGATTTGGAACTGTTTCGACCAGTGTTCTTGTAGAAATCCTTCTTGAACATGTTGCTGGTACTCACACACTCAGTTGTCTGTGTCCAGTCAGTGACGTGATGCATCTTCAGAAAAGGGGTTGTTATGTCCTGATCTGTTGAAAGTATAACTGCAAAACAACGATTAGTATGGTTCAACAGTCCATCAGACTTTCATCCACTGGGTATGTTTCCGTCAACTCCCAAATATGAAGACAATAGATCAATCTGGAAAACTTGTGGATCTCAAAAGTTCCATCATCAGAGTGAAAGAGTACACCCAATTAAGACAAATTTCCAGAAAAGTCTATGTCAAAGTTCCTAGTCTATCCAGAACTGGCTTGGTTGTTGTTTGACTCCTTGTGCTATATTAATGACAGATAGCAGCTAGCACTGGAATAAGATGGTCAGACTTGACTTTGCTTAGCCAAATCAGAAATTGTTAGATCTACTCTCTTCAACCATAAAACTGACATTACATCAAACAAAACAATCTACAAATAAATCAATTGAAAACATCCTGTAAATGGAAAATATAACAGATGCCAATGCTCCGTTATAACTATGCAAACAGGCAACATCAGTTTTTTATTGAACTCCTTATAAGTACCAATTTGATTTGCATTGAGCCCTAAGCTCAACTCTTTCCAATAATAATAAATTATCATAACATACATGCCTTCACTTAATTAAGTCAATGGAAGGTGACACCATGAGACAATGCAGTACAATGACAAATACGGCCACAGGATGTGCCATCCTGAATCCGCACTGGATATCTTTTTAGGATGGACAGGAAAACTAGAGAATTGGTAGTAGGGATGGATCAATAATCAATTCGATAAGGAGTTGCATCCTGTATATTCATCAAAACAAAAGTTAACATGTTAAAAACCATGAACATTCACTAACACAATCAAATAATTCAATGTGCAGCACGGCCTCTCGTGCGAAGAAATTATAAGCCATATAACCTATATGTGTCTAAATGTGTCTAACACAGCTTAACAGCTCTCAAATTTGACTTTACCACAGTACCATCACACATGTCTGCAAAATTGGCTATCATGCGTTTATAATATCCTGTAGTTACTTGGCACATGCCTGACTAAAAAATGGTCCGCCCCCTCAGGGGATAAGCTGCCCAACTACATTATAGGAGTGAAAAACTCCAGGCCCATTGGTGTACCCATTGCAACCACCAGGGCAACTGTATTAGCATAGCTACAGCACACAAATTTACCATTTTTACAGGAGAATGGCCAAACTACCTCATGGCATACAAACAGTCTTGATGGACCTCCTAGATTTTAGGGAATTCACAAACATATATTCATGTTTATTCCAAATTGTGGTGGTCAAACCCTTAATCACAACTTTTATTCATTTTCTTTTACCACGTCTGTGGTTCTGTTGATTGTTCTATCAGTAAAAATGGGGGATGACTTCAGGTCTCTACCCTCACTTCAGTTGGTTTCAAAACCATACATTTCAACATTAAAGCTACTGACAGGAAAATATATGTAGCTTTCACTTAATGTTTGATTATCCCAAAATAGAATATGCTTGTGTTGGTGAAATTACCACAGTTGAGACCAGTCTAAACACTGAAATTTAACCCTTAGTAATAGGCTACCCTGATGTAATGGGAGAAGCTGGTAGAGGCCATCCCAGGGGGTCTGCCCCCTTCCTGGAGCTCAGGACTTTACCCACTGTTGGTAGGCCATAAAGGCCAAATGTTTTGTTTAATGTATATGACATTTCTATTCCGACACATTAAAAATCCGACATGTTCCTAAGACTTTCAATTTAGCAAACATCATTCATTAACTGAAGATTTAGATTGTGTCCAACTCATCTAATATTTTAGCTGTTTGTAATAATTTGCTTATCATTATCTACACAGCAACTCAACATTAGGGTGGAAATTAAGAAAACTCTTGAGACAGAAAACAGATGTATGAAACAGATGTTACCAAAATCAAGGTACAATAAGTCATCCAAAAGACAAAGTGAACATGACAAAGCACAACAAAACAGTCTATTTCTTGAATACCCATTAAAACGTGTTCAAGCATGACAGAACAAAACAGGCTATTTTCCATCAAAGTGCTTTTCAAACTACATGTTATATTTAATTAAATAAGCTTGGCTTTTACAGAGGAAGGGGATCAGGTTTCCTTGATAAGTTCCAGCTTCATTCAATAGTTAGGTACGATACATTCTAGGAAATAAACATTTAAGAACTCTGAATCACTGATTATGAAAGCTCAAGTCAGTTCCTAGTATCGCCCATGATTCCAGGATCCCATAAGAGAGACTCCATCTTGAGACTACTGTCGGTCGGCCAGGTGGTCAAACAGCAAAAATCTTTGTCTAGTTTGCTTGTCTCCTTTGTCTCCTTTCCTGTCTTACGACTGTTGTCCTTTCTCAGCCATCTTAACTTTCCTTAGTCTTTTCTCTTCGTATGTACCACACTCTCAATTTGTCCATATTCCTCGGAATCTATCTCGTTTAACCGGAAAACGTTCCTTTTCTTTCTGTCTATTTCGATTGCAGGCATCGTTGTTAATGATCCTTTTCATTCTTGAGGGTGTCCTATTCGCGACATGATATTTAAACATGAACGCTTCGTGTGCGTCAGAGGCTGCAGCCCTCTTGTTGTATGTGTACAACTGGACGGCATTATATTTTGCTTGTACAAGTCACTGTATAATCACCAAAAACAAGTAGCATTGTCAATGAAATAAAGTTCAGCGCTTCTCCAATTTATCCACCCCTAGAGATATTTAGCACGATTCTTTCGCGGCCTAGTCAGGGAGTAACTAGGTCTTTTTTTCAACTACCAAATGCTTTTGCAATCTTGACGGTTCGTTATATGGCGTAGTTTCACGACTCACTGTTCTGTTGTTCTCAGCAACCAATAACCAGGAAAAACAACTTCTTCCTCGCAATTGCAAATCGAGCTCTCCAGCCCCTGAGCTCTCTAGCCGAAGTTCAGTAGAATCGAAAAAAACTTGTCCATCTGGTCGCGGCACCATGCTGTTAGAAATCAGCCGTTTCCTATAGTGGTTGTAATAATTATTTGCGTACCCGGTTGTCAAGGGAGAGTGTAATTCAATTGTTTATTGCAGAATTTGATAGTCTATTAGCGCATGATGTTACAGGCTCAATGTCTTCTCTTCTCACTGAAATGTTGGTTACAAGCTTATTATATACATTGAGGGGCATGTTTACCTAGCAAAGCCAAGACAGTAACCCCCATGCCAAATGGTCAATGTAAACATTCCTGTGGTTATCAGAGCATAACCTACAGAGAGAATCTAAACAGAGAGGTGTTCTGTTATTCTCATTATCTATTTATTCTCATTCACCATATTGTAGTTGTTTATGCTTAGATCCCACACATAGTTGTTTGGCTCCTTTTTAAATCATGATGATAACAGAAATCACCCAAATGGCCCTGAGTAACAGTTTACATACCTTTGAATGTTTGAACTTGTTACAGACACACAGTGACACACCTGTGGCATTTTCAATTGCAATTAGTGTCTGTATATATTTTGTTAGTTCTCATGTGGGTGCACTGAGCCGCCTAGCTAGTGAGCCATGGGGAGCAAATTAACTGTCAAAAGGCCTGCGTAACAAAGTAATGGAACTTTATGAAGATAGAAAAGTATATAAATCTTTATCAGAAGCCTTTAAATGCCAGTATAGGTGAGAACAAATAGTTGAATTGTAGACATGCCAACAAGGATGGCATTTATCAACAAGTTAATCTAATTTTCCAAAGCAACAAAAACCTTTTCTAATACCAATTGACTCACTTGGGGGCAGTATTGACTGGTTATTTCTTAAAGACAAAACAAATCTGTCTAACGGCCAAGCACAGGAAATAATCACTGCTAGCGAAAGCGTACCTATGCATCCCGGCAACATCTGTACCGGCTGAAAGGGTTTTCTCAGCTGCGGGCCTGATAGTCAACAGACCACAGTACGTAAGCGTACTGGTCTACTGTTAATTCTCTAGACGTACTCGTCATCTACTTGTTATCAATTCTCTAGACCTAGTTTAGACCTACTCGTTATCAATTTCAACCTAATTATAGAGATTTTTTACTGATGATTCCATTTTTATTACAAAATTTAGCAAATATGTCTGGTTACTGAACTGTGGTATTATATATCATATTATTCATATTATTATGTAAACCCATGTATTAACCTCTATATGGGTGAGAATGTTTTCAAAATCAGTGTATAACATCCAATTATGTTTTAGGATGTTTTTAGGCCTTTCTTATTGGGAGGGTATTTGGCTGGGTTTGACCCTTGGCCGCCTCCCTTGTATTCGGTATAAGTACTGTGGAACTTCCTGTATTCTTTGGGGAAGCTAACACATGGGAAAATGTGTTATGGTCTGATGAAACTGAAAGATTTCAGTTTATTTTTCAATTGAATTGTTCACGGTGTAGGTCACATTAAAGGTGGAAAAAGTTCTGACACGATTTATCTTTGTCTCTTTCTTTTACAGCACAAACAACTTTTTAAACGTTTTAACAACATTTTAACAGGGGTGTGTAGACTTTTTATATCCACTGAATTTGGAAACACATATGTGCTGGAAAGGAACAGGCAGCCAACCTACTCTAATGAGAACTACACTAAAATGCTTTAAAAAAGGCAGCCCACTATCCATTTTTTATGACTGATAAATTAGGTTAGATTTTCTATTTTTTCTATTTTTAAGGGAGGCATGAAAGAAAACAAGACAAAAGGAGATAAGATTGAACAATTCAGCATCTGCTTTCTACTGTTTCACTACTGTTGGCTACAGATTTCAGTCCGAGTCTACTTGGGTGAAGTTGAACCTGGTTTAGAAGTGGTCCAGGTTTAGAGTGTAGCTTGTTGCCATTTCAGCACACACTTCTATTATTGTCTGTTTATAAAGCATCAAATACTCCCATGTCCAAAAATCTTTTGTTTTATCAAACAATGTTGTAGGTGATTCAAACATCTGTAAAATGTAAATAAAGCAGATGCTGAATAGTTAGGAAATCTCATGGATGGGTTTTTCCCAATGGGAAGTCCTTTGTGAAGTGTTTAGATTTAGACTCCATGCGGAGAAGAAAAAACGGATGTGAGGCACATCATTTGGCTGGAGCAAGGATTTGGCTAGACAAACCAGGCAGACACAGCGCTCACAAATGTGATGTTAACCTTTGATCCTACTAATGATCTAGGAGATTTTCAAGCTCTGGCCTTTAAAACCTACCTTTCTTTTGTGCCACTGCAGATTATAATAGGTGTAACAAATCAGAATTTTGTATTACTAGAATGTGGAGTTGACACACAACACATGGATTGATTTGGTTTGGAGAATGTCAGCAAAGCCACAGTATCCTGGTCTCCAATATGTTTGTGCTGTCTAGCCAATGTCTGCATTTTTTGACATGCAAAACATGACAATGTGAAAGTTAAGTGACTATCAAGCACAAACCGTTTGGAGATCAGGCTAATATTACAGAATAATTCTTGCAAAGATATTGACTGACTACACTTGCCTTTCTCAGGTTGGTTAAAAAGTGGAGTCAGGTTTAGATCAGCATATTGAGGGTTTTTCTGTCTCTTTCAACACTAAACTGCTCAAGTGTCCAGGAAGATTCAGCAACCTTTATCGTAATTGCTACCCACTCTGCTGAGTCACTGAAACAGCACTAGGGTGGCCAGCCCGCCCACGCACATAAACCACAGATCCACTGTTATTCATCAATGATTCTTCCTTTTTTATTATAGATTTTTATACTAAAATTACAACACTGTTGCCAGATGCTGTACCGTCTGTAAGCCAAGCTTTGCCTCGTTCAAAGTCGTATTTCTAAGCATTACAGAAGTCCCTCTTGGAACATAAAGTATTGAATCCAAACTAAACAAAATTCCTGTTATTTTCTATTTCCTATAACAAAGACTTGAATAAGGTTGAAACTACCCTGAACACAGAACAAAAATAATTTATTTGTTATAAATGCCTTAGTATTTTGGCTTGATGAGAAGATGTCATTTAAAACACTTCGAGGTAGTCATGATGGAAATGAAGTCTAGGTTATTTTCACAGAAAAACACCCTGTGTAACTTTTGATAATATAAAACAACTTATCCTGGAAGTGTGCTTTGGGTCGTTGTTGTGCTGAAAACTGAACTTCCTCTTTATCTTCAGCTGTCTTACGGATGCCTGAAGGTTTTGTGCCAAAATTGCCTGAAATTTGAAACCGTTTATAATTCCCTCCACCCTGACTAAGCACCCTGGCTCCAGCTAAAGAAAAACAGCCCCAAAGTATGATGCTGCCATCAATATGTATTAAGATTATTTTAGTGCTGTGTATTACTAGCTAGATGTTGTTAGTGATAAAGGTAAAATGACATTTTCTCTCTGGAGTTAAACTCTCTACATTAATCTGCAGCAACTTTTATCTAACTACAGCTGGTTAGCACGCTAGCTTGATGGTTACTGCAAGGGCTTTAATCATTTTGTAATAAAGTAGCCAGATTGTCTAGTTTGCTCTTATTTCAATGCTTACAGGCTGTGTCCACATGCATACACTGGTTTTAGGTGTTGTTCCTAACGTTTTGTGTGTCTGTTACATTCATGAAATAGGTCAAGCTGGCTTTAGCTGGCTAGATAAATAGTGCCTTTAGTTATAACCTTTAGTTATTGCCAAGGGCTTTTCTGTCTTGGTTGCAATACTATGCATGTGTCGGTAAACATTGATGGACCAGGTAAAGCTGGCTTTAGCTGGATAAAGGTTATGCCTTTAGTTGTAAAACAAAGTAATTCACAGTGGCTTTCCTGTTGGTTTATTGTGTTGGTTGCAATAATACCCATGTTATATGGTTGTGTGTATGGCCTTGTAATTAAACATTGTTGTGGCAATTTCTTAACTAATGTATTTTGGAGACATGTTTGCTTAACTAGTACATGGTATGAAACTGGTCTTTGGTTGTGACATGGATCAGTATTATTTCAGAGAATCATTAGGTTCTCTGACCGTCTGCTCAACTGCCTAAACCATTAAGGGTATCTGTCCTTTGTTCCTTAGGAATGTGATTGTGGGGGACGGTAGGGGCAGTTGTCCCTTTAGGTAAACACAACAGGGAACAATATGGCAGGATGCTGTAAGCCCTAACTGAGTTGAAGAGGTTACCCATGTGGAGAAGGACAGTATGCCCTTTGTGTCAGGCCTAGGTGG